>JAOWBC010000458.1:566445-577223 GCA_028566105.1 Hypoplectrus providencianus | reverse complement strand
CACATCTTCCATTTTGTCAGATTTCATGTGAAAACTAACGAGTAAGAACTTGCATGAAAATGCAGTTTCTAATGGGGAATTTGAAATTTCACAGTTTAATCGGATTAATTAGTATTTAAATAAAAAGCCAGTCAAGGATCTTAATTTAAGGGTCTTCAGTATGCACTTAATTTCTTAATAGAGATTTTTTTGCTAAAATACTTAAGGTAAAAACCTTCTTCCCCAGCTAATGATCCATGTAAAAGACATAGATAATTACTATTAAACTGTAAATAGTGATTGCCCTGTCTACATCATTACTCAGCACTTTTTCACTCTTATCTCACTCTGCTGCTATGGAAACTATTAAATCTTTAGTTATTCCTCCCTATACATGGGTAAATCAACAATATACCTAATATTATAAGCTTGGAAGTCATGCCAATGGGTAATATGGATGGAGTAATGCAGTCTCAGGGTGTGTGAGATGAATGTATTGATAATAAACAGTAATGCATGGAGAGGAAACAAGTGTTGGGTGCAGGTGGTAGCCTGCTTTCTCTCCATGGGCCTGCTGGTTTCCATCTGTGAGCAGAGTGAGGCCAGGGATGTCCAAGTAGACCACAGAAAATGATTTTGTTATATATCCAGGAAACCTTCCATCTATTTTTATGTGTGTTACAAAGACATACGTAATTTTATCTCTTCGGCAGAGAGAAAAACTGGTGAAATAACTCGAAAGTCAACAGTGCCACAACTATATGTTTAGTTAAGAGTATATTCCAGTAAGAATTCATCATATTGTTGTTTATGAGGATTAGTTTTTAAAGCTGATGAATGGTAAATCCCTCTGTTCTGTGTGTTTATTTTTGTCCTGTCCTTATGTTCACAGGGATTGAAGCAGGAAAGGATCAGTGAGCCTGAAAAGCCATCCAGGAGAAAATGTGTACAATGTGTTGAGTTATTAGATGCCCCTCTCCCTATCTTGATGGTTGAGACATGTCCTGTGCAGATTTAAGAGAGCCAGTCAGCCGCAATCAGGTTCAAACGCTTCATAGGTAAGGATTCAAGCCATTCTGCTGAATTGGTGACTTTTCCACAGAATGGAAATATCAAAGAAAAGTATCTGTGTAATACCTGATATCATGAAAGTTGTTCTGCACTTGGTCCATATTGCATATATATTGTGAATGTATATATAACTGGAATAAAAAAGCTAAAAACTAAAAAGGATTTTAGCCTCTTCCCACTCTCAGAACGCAACACTTTACCATTAAATTTATTCATTATCCCTTACTGCTTACCCAAACTAGGGTCGTGGGGGGCTGCAGTCTGGGCGAGAGGCGGGTACATCCTGGACAGGTGTTACCATGAAAGGTATTGACTGAAACGCTTTTTTGGGTTATTGTGACTATATGCGATTTGCAATGTTTTATTTTCCCCCTAATGGGACTTAATGTTAGGTCAAATGCACGTGTAAGATGCTTCTTACTCAGTCCTGTTATGCTGACACGTTCCCACTGTTAAAATGTGGGACATAACAGCTCACATGATCAGGAGCAGGTAGGATGTTTTGAGTCTTCTGAAGGTCAATTTAAGATCTGAGGTCAGTTTACTCACTTCATTTTCTATAAATTAAGTCATAATTTGACCTAGAACGCCTGAAGAAACGTCAAGTGATTCACTCATTTCTAATGCTTTTACAATTGATGCAGCTACTCAACCATGTTAATGAACCAGCTTCCAAAACAAACCCGACATTGCTCATTTCATGGTTCTCTTTCCCCAGTGCTTTCTCATTGTAACAATCCCTTGTAAACATGTGCTGTTGTGTGTATGTATCAATCTGCAAGTAGCTACTGTTAATGTGAACTACGTGCACAGAAGTCCAACTGTGAACTGAAGGTTGTAAAAACAAAGCTATTACATCTTCCCAGGTGTTGGTGTTTAATGCCCTCTAATGGCAGGACTGAGGAAGTGGAGGTGCATCAACAAAAAATGTTAACAGCTAAAGGATAAAGGTTTTGGCGATGCATTCTGATTGAGACAGGAAAACTGGACTCATTGTTAAATAAAAGTGTTCTCTACCTAAAGGCAAATGAAAACACCAAGACATGAGGCTGGATTACCAACAGTTTTATTGAAACTTAACAAAGGTGCAGGGTCCAGATCAGGCTATGCTGCCTGCGTTGGAGGCAATCCTGGGCCAAAGGTCAGCACACTCTTTGGCCACTGGACCTGTGATGGCTGAACCTGCAGACAGAGGAAAATGTATTATTTTGGTGTGGAAACCGAGCAACAAATGACTTTGCTTCAAATTCATAGAACAGGGAGAAAATATTAAATTAACTGGAAGGTACAAACTCGTTTTATTTCCTTGGACTGATGTTTGTGTCATGTCTAAAAAATAAGTGGTCTTTTTTAATAAGCCAATTAAACCCTGATTCCAAAGAGTTGAGATATTGCCCCCAACTTAAACAGAATGGGATAATGGACATTTGATTGAGAACTGTAAAAAGACTTATCTATGAATCTTATTTCTGCAAGTATTCACTGAATTTGAAATGTTTTAATTTAAATCTTAAACAGCATCCCGACATTTTTGACTTTACATCATCTAGAGTTCAGACTTGCTGCACTGAACAAGAACCAGCTGTCTCATCACTGATTGAGATCAGTCAGCCACAGTGTGTCGCTGCCATCTCACCCACAGTGATGAGGTTCATATTCCCTTCTACGACAACTCACCCAGCCACTGAGCAGACGAAGCAAGTGCTTTTGGAAGGGGGAATGTGGTTAACCTACCATCTATATCACCACCATATGAAAACATTGAGATGCCCAGATGGTAAATATTGTCAAGCCAAACTATGGAAGAATCTTAATCGACACTCAGTGAAAATGCTACTGCTGGTTTCAACAATCACATTTTCAATAGGATTGCAATTAAAATGTCTGTGAGATTGTTGTGAAGATATCTGCTGAACAGATTTGCTTTAGTCCGTATTTAAGGAAACAGCCAGTTCAGATGGTACTTTGACATATCCATCCAAATATTGTGCCTTCCTGATATTTGCATATTGCACTAGTCAATACTGGTATTGGATCAATTATGCAGCTATTTTTTAAATCACTTAATTCAAACAATCCATCTTGCTCGCCTTGTCATAGCACACCAATATTAATATTTAATCAATTACTAATAATAATAAGCATTAATTGGCATTTCTGTCAAGACAACTAAACAAACCCACCTTTCATTTCTCCTTTGTTATTTACTATAACACCTGCGTTGTCTTCAAAGTAGAGGAACACACCATCTTTTCGCCGATACGACTTCCGCTGCCGTATCACCACCGCAGGATGCACTGCAGGCAGAGACAATGTGGATCATTAATAGAGACTACTCAGCTGTGATTAAATATTTTTAATGGCAATGGAGAAGCAGAAGAACCAATTATTACACTTAAATTAGCCCAGATAAAACGGTGGTCAAACTGTAAATGACAGCATGTGCACCCAAGTTTCTCACTCAGCTCACAAGTTAACACAATCCATGTTGATGGCTCCCAGATGTCAATAGATTTGTATCATATCCTTGTGATGCTTTTTTCTGCTGCTACTTGAACTTTTGTCTCATCGTCATTTGATGGTGTGGTGTTTGGGCAGACACCAGCATTCAGTGTGCGCCCACATTACTGTGTTCAAGTCCAGCAATACTTTCAGAATTAAGCAAATGTACTGAAGAGAGGATGTTTGCGAGTATAGATATGATACAAAAACGTGTTCAATATTACTTTACAATTCTCTAGCCTGTATGTTTTTTTATATGCACTTAAGAAATCCACAGTCTCTGAACTGGTTCAACATGTGTTGCATGCATTTTAAGCAATACTGTCCTACTTGTGCACTTTAAAATTGTCTCATCACTGATTGAGATCAGTCAGCCACAGTGTGTCGCTGCCATCTCACCCACAGTGATGAGGTTCATATTCCCTTTTACGACAACTCACCCAGCCACTGAGCAGACAAAGCAAGTGCTTTTGAAAGGGGGGGAATTTAAAGATTGGCCAACATGGGTTACATAAACATGAATACAACGTAACCAGCCACAGCAGACATTTAGTGTCATTATAGTGGAATTTAGAGCTGTTACCAGAACTTCTAATACAGTAAGGGACACTTATGTTGACCTATTTGAAATACAAGCTGAATATAAACATACATACAATATAAACAACTCTAGTAAGACACTTCCAGAAGTGTCTTACTAGAGTTGTCACTTTTCCTTAAATTTGGCAAAAGCTCAAGATATGCAAAGTTGTGGAAAGCACTGAATAACCAACACCATTACTGATTAAATGCTGTGGCTAGCTTGCACCCTCATTTGATGGATTCATTTTTTTAATCAATGAATGAAGGATGAGCAGTGGCGCTCCACAAGCATCCAAACAAACATTTCTATTAGAGTTAAGCTGTCTTAGTGTCTTTACCTTGTGACTTCAGTCAACTGCACTTAGAATACTTAGTTGTACTCACCCTTCTTCCTGAGCTCTGGTTTGCCTTTCTTGACTGTGGCCATGACCATGTCACCCACTCCTGCAGCGGGCAGACGGTTCAGACGACCCTTGATGCCTTTAACAGAGATAATGTACAGGTTCTTGGCACCTAAAAGACAGAGGGGGAACATAAAAATTAAAGGACTGCATGGTACAAGGCGAGGAACAAACCACACACATTTCTAAAGAAAAGCATTCATATAATTCAGAACTGTCTCATCACTGATTGAGATCAGTCAGCCACAGTGTGTCGCTGCCATCTTACCCCCAGTGATGAGGTTCATATTCCCTTTTACGACAACTCACCCAGCCACTGAGCAGACAAAGCAAGTGCTTTTGAAAGGGTTGGGGAATAAACAAAAATACAAATCTAACAGTATCTTAATCAAAAACAATGGCACAAATGTCTGTTACTTAACCTGCTCAGACTGACAATTTAACTGAGCAGTGACGTCCTGCCATCTGTCTCCATCTCAAGCAAGTAAGTATGAAGTGGGAACCAACACTATAAACCACAAGCAACCAAATAAGCAGCATCACTGAAAATTATTTCAGTGAACTATTCCTCAAGAAAAATACTTTGGAGGCTTGTGAGGAAAATATTTTCTTCAACAAATCAAGGTTACAATGGTAGGGTAGGAGTATACCAATGGAATTCTGTAATTCAAGTACCCACTTCACTACCACCATGAGCAGACAGTATAAATCATGACAATAGGTAAATTGGAGCATACCTGTGTTGTCAGCGCAGTTGATGACTGCTCCCACTGGGAGACCCAGTGAGATGCGGAACTTGGCTCCAGAAGAACCACCACGTCCTGAAAGAAGACATCACAAAAAATTTAAAGTAGAAAGTCATTCATTTTTATAAAACCAGGCAAGTTGGTTTTGCCAATCCTGCTATTAAGCCAGGGGTGGGCACTGAGGACTGGTGTGGCTGCAGGCTTTTGTTCCTACCAAGCCGGAGCACACCAGGCACAAATCATCAAATCAACGGATCTCAGGGTTCAAACAGCTGATTGGTTGAGTCACCTGTGCTCTTGATTTCTTGCACCTTCCTGCAGCAGCTCATCAGCTCTTGACCAATCAGTTGTTTGAACCATGAGATCCATTAATTTGATGATTTGTGCCTGGTGTGTTCCTGCTTGGTAGGAAGGAAAACCTACAGCCACACCGACCCTTAATGGCATAGTTTGCCCACTCCTGTATTAGGCAGTAAACCCAATGAGCCAAAAAGCATAATTTCCTTAGCAAAACTATGCACCACTTGATAGGCAGTGACTTCATGATCAACACAAATGTAGGCAACATTGTAGAAATTTGAGTATCCTAATCACATTTATTATTCAGTAAGAAGGCACATACACCCTACATTATCCTAGTTATCAGTTCAATTGTCAAAGAAGTAGGCTAGTCTGGTTCAAGTGCAAGTACAGCTAGTCTTACAAGCCATTGTGAGAGTATGTACATATACTGAGAATTAGCAGGTAATTTATGGGGAGTCAACAGAAATGTACTGGAATTCCTTAAATAATTAATACATTTTTTTAAATCAGAAGGCCAGAAATCACTTAAAATAAACATTTAACTAGACCTGCAGAGCAGAACACATACAAACAAACGCTGGCTGCCGTTTGGCGTTCATTTACAAATATGTTCCAACTGAAGCTCAAGTTTGAAGTGCCAAGTCTGACACAGAGGTCCAGATTCAGACCAACCTGAACGTACAAACGCTGTCGGCGCTGCCTGGATATTTGTTAGCCTGTGCTATCACCAACTAGCTTCAGCTGACTAAGAAGTCTTGCAAGTTACTTTGTGTTTGAATTAATTTAAGAGTGTTATATTAAGGCATTACTATCAAATCTGTCTAAAGTTCAAAACAAGCAGAAAATTCATTTTCTAAACGTAGCTTTACTCGCTTCATGCCAACACGGCGCTGAGAGCGAAACATGTCCACTGCAGACTAGCTAGCGAAAACGCTATCGCTCAAATATTGCAAACCGATCATAGAAATTTTAAACTAATCCCATAGATGTACTGTCCTCCCTGCGCTTTCAACCGCAAATCATATTATGAGAGCTGATGGGGAGTAAGAAACAGCAGATGAATATGGATTTAACAAGGTGGTTTTCGTACCTCTCTTAGACATGGCTGCAGTAGGGAAAGAGGAAGAAGGAGAAAAGAATTGTGGGATATAAAGTTGAGCGGAACATCATCCGGGTCAAACATGACAGGCAAAATATCTCGGTCGCCCCCTGGTGGTAGGCTGTAGTGCATGTCCTAAATCTCGCCCATCAAATACTTTTTTTTTGTCTTCACAAAAGATGTCACTGACAAAGACTTTGTCTCACTCATTTGCTCAAACTGACATTTATTTTTGTGCATTTCCCCAGACAAAAACATCAGGTGTTGTACTGAAGTAGTATACATCACAGATAGGAACATGATGATCAACTGCAGATGAGATGCAGATGAACTCAGCACTGTGTGTCATGTTCTAGTCATGAATATGTAATATGTAAAAAGTTGTTGCAGAGTTTTTTTTTTTAGGATGATACAACTTGTTACTTATATTTAGCCCTATGTTTTTTGTTTTCTAGAATAAATGAAAAAGTCCTCCCAAAGTATTACATCAATACACCAAGACAGTGAGAGACACCATATACAAATCCATTCTCTGGTTTAGTTTCAAAAACTTTTGTCATTTTATAGGTTTCCTTTTTTCTTTTTTGCAATTTAGTGGCAAGCAGGCCTTTTCAGGAAACTGTTGAAAAAACCTTCTCATTGCCAATATACTTAGTAAGGTCACCCATCCTGTGAACGGTCACAGTCTCTAGTTTGTACTGGTAAAGTTTAATGGGGCTGTGAGTGATAGTCCTAGAGGTCACAGCAGCTTATTCCATAAAGTTAGGTAAAGATTCAAGAAATGCTCTCACAACAATGATATGGCTATTATAGGGAATAACATCATCAAAAATGTCCCCCCATTCATCCTACTGATATCTCACGTATCACTTATGACTTCTCGTAGTTTTTCAGTTGGACAGTTTATGAAAGTTTTTTCCTGTTGGGTTGCATACGGTGGCTGCTAAGGGACTGGGATTACAAATTGGCACCTTCCCACAACACCAAGGCAATGCATTTGATGGATTGCAGTATCCTCCAGTGGGGGCGAGGCTTTAACGCGCCGTGGCTCTGTCTCTATACGTTAAGGGCTCCGTGACAACGTGGCGGTTAACAGCCAATAGGAGTCTTCTGTAAAAAATTTTACGACGGTGCCCTACTTTCTATTGGTTAGAATCTCCGTCAGCGCGATGGTCATTGGGTAGCCGAACAACAAGGCCCGCCTTCTTGACATTGTTATTTAAAAGTGAAGAGTGCCAACGCGGACTGATCTGCTGTTCACAAACTGAGGGAAAGGTGTAGCCTGAAGCTGCCAAGACACTGGTGAGTTTTTCTTGTTTCTATAACTTGATATTAGAAGTATTATAAGCATCATACATCACATTTAGCTAAGTTAAACATCCAGCAACATGAAAGAAAAAACTGAATTTGTGTTTAATTAGGGGTTCATGTGAACTGCAGGACTTGAGGAAATGACACACTAAAGGCTCATTCTTCAATCAATGTAGCATAGTTTATGAATCATTATCAATCTAAACGTAATGAGGGAAAATGTTTGAACTTTGGCTCCGTTTAAAAACATGTAGTGATGCACATCGCTACACCGTTATCTTGGGAAGAATTGTCTTTTTTCTCTTCTGTCAATCACAGTCACTGTCAGTGGCCTGAATTCAAACTGTTACTGTCAGTTAAAGGATGTGTTATTGTGTGTGTACGGCTCCGCTCATATAAATGTGTTTCAAAGAGCCTGCTGTACTGTGGCCTGCATGAATGTGTTGAGAAATGTAGAAAGCAGTATCTTGGTACAGCTCAGACTGCTGTCCATCAATGAAAGCACCAAACTTACTAACTTATACAGAGAAATACACAAAAATGTAATTTCAGTAGCTTCAGAGTCCAGTCTGAGAATAAAACTTGAGAGGAAGTCGTAATAAGAGCATTGTAACATTCGTACTTCTTTTCTGGTTTGCTCTAAAAGTTGAGGCCAGGGAGTAAGCTGAATTGGGTGGTTGCCATGGTTAGTAGAAGAATTGGTAAACCCAGACGAACCTGAAAGAGCCAACAGATACATAAGTTTAGTAATACCATGAGCAGATCAATGCCTAATTGAGGCAGAAAATATTGCTTGGCATGATTTAGAAATGGTGGTAGCTAATTTTTTTTTATTTAGCCCCCCCCCCCATTAATTATTGGTTATTTTCTCAGCTATCATTTTAGAATTGGCAGTATATTGGCATTATAATGTTATGTTGTTGTTTTTTTTAGTTTAGTTTAATCATTGAGAAAGAAGCTCTCTTGGTACATTCACAAAAGTAGTGCACAATCCACATGTAAAGTTTTTTCTTATTTTTTCCAGTTCAAAGAATTACTTCTACTTGACCACCATATAAATAAATTTACCCTTCTAAATTCTTTATTCTGTCAGTTTGATGTGTTTACCTTTAGGAGGTGCTACAGGCAGTAAAAACAGATAGAAAACAGATGCTAAATCATAATATTTCACTTTAGGACATCATGTCTTTTGCTTAAAGTATTTTGTTTTTTGACTAGTATTCTGTTTTTATTCAGCTTTGTGGCCAATAAAGTCCTATTCTGTTCTTTCTTTGATCCTGAATCCTCTCTCCCCAACCCACCCCCATCCCCTCACACACACACTGCACACACACACACACACACACACACACACACCTACATGTTCTGACTCCACACCGGCCCCCACCAGTCAGTTATGATGATGCTGTCACTAGCATCCCTGTGCCTCCTGGCCACAGTTGCCTTTGCTGTCCCCGCCCAGGAGAAGCGCATCCACCACCAGGCTGACCTGAGTGACCACGCCCACGATGATGCTCACGGCTTCCAGTACGACCATGAGGCCTTCCTGGGCAAGGAGGAGGCCAAGACCTTTGACCAGCTGACCCCTGAGGAAAGCAAAGATAAATTAGCGTAGGTTCACATGCAGCAGTGCGTTCCTCTAGTGCATATTTTTGGTTTGCATCAGGAGGCATATTACCGTAATAGCAGAAACAAAAACACTGGTGCATCCAACACAAGTCTGTGTTCTTCTATATTCATAAGGTTTTTCTCTTGAATTTCTATTCCAAAAGCACTGAGAGAGCAGCCTGTCAATAACCTTGATTCCCTTTTCCCCACAGCAAGATTGTGGATCGCATTGACACTGACAAGGATGGCTACATCACCCATACAGAGCTGCACTACTGGATCAAACACAGGCAGAGGAGGTACATTGAGGAGAACGTGAACAAACACTGGAACGACTACGACAAAAACCAAGATGGAAAGATCGCCTGGGAGGAGTACAAAAACACCACCTACGGCTTTTATCTGGGTAATACTGAAATATGTACCTCCATTCTGACTTGATCATCTCCCTCATTCTGTCCTTCACCGCCTCCTTTTCCTCTTCAGCCTCACTTTTTTGACATGGTAACTGATTTTAGACTGCAGTAATTTTTGAGGGAAATTCTTTAAATTTGTTACAAAAATGAACCTGAACATAACGGTAAAGCGATTACATTTTGGAAGTCATGGGTTAAGGTTCATAGTTGCTGTACTATGATATCCCATCTATCTTATTCTTTTGAATGCAATGTCTTGAAGTACTCGGATCACTTACTTAAGTAAAAGTATTTACTAAACGCCATAAAATTACTCCAGTATAAGTAAAAGTCCTCCATTCAAAAAGTTAAAGTACAAAAGTATCATAAAATGCAATTAACGTTTCAAAAGTAAAAGTACTCATTAAGCAGAATGGCCCCATTCAAATTTTTATATTCCAAAGATAATATTAAATTATTATTGATGCATTTTTTTAAAGCATTTTCATTTGGGCATTGTTAAGACCTCATTGCTAAACATGACAAATGTTACATTCTATTTCCAATAGGATAAAAAGATTAGATTTTATATCCAAAAAAATCAGGTCACATCATAACTACATCATGTTGCAAAAACAGTTTTCTGTCCACTATTTAAGACCATAACTCAGGAACAGAAAGGGAAACAGTTGCTTGGATACTGTCATTGTGTAAACTGCATCTTAACCCCCCCCCCAGTCCTGTGGAAACACTGCATGTCTTCTTCTGGTCATTTTGATAC
>JAOWBC010000458.1:523270-536442 GCA_028566105.1 Hypoplectrus providencianus | reverse complement strand
GATGAACAAAAAAAAGATTAGAAAAAGGATATCCAAGTTCTTCAGATTAAAGATAGAGAAAGAGAAAGAAAAAGAGAGAGAGAAGGACAAAGAAAGGAATGGATCGTGTCCTCAGAGGCCTTCCACATTGTCAATTGGCCCAAGAACCCAAGAACCAGAGCCTACCCCAGGCCTCATCTCTCCCAGTAAGATACGTCATCTCATTATACAATTAAATTTAACTGTAGGTCAATAATTTTCTGCAGCACTAAAAGTTATCATGTTTTTTTGAATTTTTTCATTGCTTTGAATCAGCGTGCGATCATAATTTGTGTCTTTAGACCAGACCTAAAATGTTAGCAATTGCACGTAGTTGTAACCATTTTTGCAGTATGCATGTGACCACATTGCATATTGACAGTAGAGATTGGCAAAACTTGAATGCTTCATTCAGAATTGATATACTTAATGTTGTTGTGGTTCATATGGATGCAGACCACCCCCCTGAGTTCTATGAGGAAGTAGCAGAACGGCTGGAAAAGATTGCACAGAAGTCCACCAGTATAAAAAGACTGTCACCTGAAGCCCCGCCCTCAGAAGGTAACCACAGACACACACACACACACACATGCACGCAGGCACACACAGAATTCTGAGAACCACGTCTGCTTTAGGTGCAATGTCAATTTGGTACATCTTTTAAAAGATTATTTTAGATTACTCTTGTCTGAGTTGATGACACAGTGCATGGATGTGGATACACAATTGTTACTTGCACGACTGAAATGGCCACAGGAGTTCCTCTATTGACCAGGAGGAGGCAGTGCTACAGTTGTCACGAGTTTTCATTCCATCTTCACAGTAGGATGTGTATCCACAGGGTGAACCCAATGAGTGGACTTGTTTTCAGTCTGAAATTAGTCTGCCTCCATTGACTGGCTTTGTGTTTTTAGCAGTGTGTGAGAAAGACACGGTAGTGCGGCAGCTGGCTCAGGTGCTGTCTTTGGAAGGAGATTCTATGAACACTAAGGTGGGTAATGACTTCAAATATTGTGTGTAAAGCTGCATTATTGCATTATTCATTTGTCTTATATTGGCTGCTGTTTATGTGAAGACAGGTGCTTTGCAATTATATCAGTAACTCTGTTCACCTGGAGCTGCTCTGTAATGCTTTACACAAAATAATGGGGCATGGTTCCCAGCTATATGGATGTAGATGGTTTTCATGCTCAGCAGTTTGGCTCTTTGAGGTTACAATGATAATCTACATGTACCTAAATATACATAGAAATATGTTAAATATATGTTTTAGTCAAAGATTTCGTCACATGCTTGCCCACCTTCGTGCATGTGGCACAACCTGCAGAAAATTACAAAATACGTATCTTTTCACAGATTCAGTCCGACCCCTTTCTGCGCTCCAGCCTGGCTCGTCTGTCCTATGCATCATTCGCCAAGCTGTTAGACACCTTCAGCAGCAGTGAGGTCTCTGCGGCACCAGCTCTGCCACCTACAGCCAGTCCAACGCTGCGACGCATGGCTGTCAGCATGGAAGTAACACGGCGGATAGTCACAGCCACAGGAACACAGCGCATGCAGGGCTACGCAGAGTGTTACATGGAGACATTTGCCCCCTGGGTCAAGAGTCATGGAGGATGGGTGAGTGATTTGACAAAACATCTCATTATTCTATTAAATACAACTATCATTTGTAGAAGATATATTACCTTTGTCGGGTAATTTTCTGATCCCTCGTTACCGGCCAATGAAACAAAATTATACTTTAAAATTATTCAATTAATCAGAAATTTTCTCCTCAATCTTTGATATACTGGTTAAGAATCTTACTGGAAAACAGCTCCAAAACACCTTCAAGTTGGTCTTAAAAATCTTCAAACAGGAGTCCAAGATGTTGAGACAGCACTTTATTATCGATAAAAAGTGGAGAGAACAAAGATCAAGCATACAAGATGCTGTCCATAAGGTCTCTGACTAGAAATGAAACTTACATCAGATTTTATAGAGATTTTCCATAGGATTTCCACGCCCATTGTCCATGCCATCATAAATATCAAATATGACCTTTCTACCAATAAAATTGTCTTATCCTTTGTTCTGCCCCCTAGAGGCTGGTCCAAATGTACTTTTTTTTACACCATTATAATTTGTTAAGTTCGTATCTGCCCCCTAGGGGCAGGTGGCATTACCTCATCGTCTGGCATTAGACACCAATAGGTACGGAGTTGTTAGGTACTTTTCCACAGGCCCTTTTTTATTTTTTTTTCAATATTTCTAAGCCAGTATTGCCACCCTTATCTTTAGGAAAATGTACACGTAATTTTTTCAAAAATCAGATAACACAGATGATGCCTCTTGCTGTATCAAGGCTCGGAGCTACACAGTGCTTTCAGTGGCCGTTATGGCTCTAGCTGTTATCAAGGCTTAAACAATGCTCACCGAAATCACTGAGGAGCCACTGATGCTTTTAGTGGTTCACTGCTCATACAATCCCCTGCCCAGATAACAACACAGGTGTTCTCAGCCCACTCTGTCCTCCAGTAGCCTTTTACTCTGAGACACATGCAGTTGAATCACCACAGCACATCTTATGATTACATACACAGTATTATCCAGTTGCTATGTACATGAGAGTTAACCCCAACCATTAAACATTTCTGAGAACCTTTCACTACATTTTTCCCCTTTGTGACTTAACAGTCACATCTCAGAACGTCATGTGGTTGTTGTGCAAAAGGCCGCAGCCTGTTCGCTGGATCACTTCACCAATACTGACAAGGATCCACTGTAGGACTCTCGGACGGATATGGCTCGAGCCTTAAATCCATTTCTAAAGCATTTTAGCGTTACAGTATATGTATATATAGTATATATATGTATGGTCACACAGGATATATAAGTCCAATACATTTTTTTTTCACAACCTTGGTTACAGCAATGTAGTAAATCATATGATAACATAGCATGGCAATCAAAGCCTAAAGTTAACAGTGTTCTACCAATTATATCAAGTAGCCTATAAATTCTCCAAAAGGGAGCTACAGTAAATCACACATTCTATGTAATAATGCTATCACGATTATACTACAGTAAAAATTCACTGGAACGTTGGTCTTCAACCCATGTGCATTACGCACAGTAGAGGGCCACCACCAGGGAGAGGTTACTAGCACATACGATGCATGGTGGCATGGATTCTGATCTTCATCAGGGTTCCAGTGTTCAGGAAGTAAGCAGTGTGATTATCAGTAGTATGGGATTGTAGCATGTAGATTATGTAGTGTTGTTTGCCGCTTAATGTGTGTTCACCATGTCGTGATGCGGCACTTAGGCCTGCTGGGCTTCATTGTCAGGAAGGGGGGAAGGAAGGGGTGAGGAGGGGCTGCAATCTGGGGAAGGAAGGGCTGTGGTGGGGCTGTATGAAGGGGAAGGGTCGTCATCCATGTTAGCCATTTCCAGTGCTATTGCAGCGCGGCATGGCGCATCATGAGGGAGCTTCCCAAAGTGGCATTTATAGACTTGCAACTCCTGTTGGAGGTTAGTGCACATCTTCCGTTGCCTTATCAGTCGTTCAATCTGGGTTCGCCCCTCTTTGTCCAATCTGTTCATCCAACCCTCCCAGTCCATGGCCCACTCTCGTCTCAATGTTTCTAGCTCTGCAGCATGTGCTCGTTCCCGCGCCTCTTGGACTTTAATCCAGGCCTCCGCCCATGCCTTCCTTTCTGCAGCCCATGCTTTTTCCATTGTCTCCCGTTCTTTAGCCCACACTTTCCCCTTTTGTAGAGCCATTTTGCAACGTTCACGATATTTCGCATTATTAATCCGGGTCAGACCCCTACTTCTTTCCCTGCGGAGGATGGCAACCTGTTTGGGGTCTCGGCCTCTCAGTCGCTTGTTAAATGCTTTCAGGGGCATCTTCGCCAATGATATTGGATAACACCACTAAGGAATAATAGAAAACTCAGAAGAGTTACAATGCCTAGGATTATGTGCCCTGCACCGGATTGACGCGCTATATGCTGTATATTTTCAATTTTGTTACTTTCTTAACTGAAGAACTCAGGCCAAATGTGTGTGCATAACTGTGCAGCTGCGTCTGTGGGAGTCTGTGTCTCTGTCCTTCTGTGTGTGTGTTATCTAATCTCTTCTCTGCCCCCACTTCTTCGTAGCCTCTGCTGCCTGCCTGTGCTATGTGCGTGTGTGTTAACTCTTACTCCTCCTGATCTCCTTTTTTCTTCTCTCCTCAGTAGGCAGACTCACTCCTGCTGAGAAAAACTTTGAGCAATTCAGCAATGTCAGCTTACTCTTTTCAAATCAGACAACGTCTATATACATATTACTATACACATTACTAAACTATAAGAGCAAGAAGGAAAAAATTAGTTGGGCTTGCCTGCCACTAATATACACACTTTTACCTCCCACTTCACCCTGAGTGGGGTTACCGTTCACCCTGACGGTATAGCTGCCTCAAACTGGACAGTGCTGCCTCAACTTGGACAGCTGCATGCATTAAAATGATTTGTTCCTCAAATCATTTAGCTACCTCCGCTGGGCAGCAAGACGTCTATTCTCTTTATCTTATAACATAAACAAAGACAATCGTGCCTGCCTTGACCTCATATACTACTATCACAAATCTTTCTCTATCACAAACTATTCTCAACCTTATTTAGCACAGATACATTATTAAATACACTTCCTCAACATTAACAACTGTATCTAATGCTCACCTAGTGAATACACTTCCTCAACATCACTAGTGCTCGCTTCTGACCTTGACATTGAGAACTTCAATCACTCACTTTACTGATAATACGGCCTTTTCAACTTACTATTTCTCAACTATTTTTACTATCACTGTCTCAGCACCTGCCAAATTAAGCCTCCCGCAAATACTAATGTTGCCAGCAACCAGATTGCAATGCAGACATTAAACAGTATTTGATCACACTCATTCACTCTTTCCGCACCATGGTTTTGCTGAGACATGCAGACAGATTTAGACAGACTTAGACAGACAACACATAGTTTTGTCACAAAATCTTGGTTTTTCTCCCGTAATGGTTAACTTGGGACCATTAATTCGAATTAGGTTGGGTTCGGGAGGGGTGAATCACAGTTAGAAAGCTTATCCCTCACCTGGGTGGACCCCAGCCATCACTCAGACAACACTTTATCAAATTTGCAGAAATAAAGTTCTGCTTACCTTTGATTTGGTGGGCCCGTGGGTCTGGTGACAGTGTGTGGAGACGCCTCTGGTGATGGATGCCCCCGGATCCTTTCCCCTCCTGGCTTTTCCTGGCAATTTTCTGATCCCGCGTTCCTGGCCAATGAAACAAAATTAGACTTTAAAAGTATTCAATTAATCAGAAATTTTCTCCTCAATCTTTGATATACTGGTTAAGAATCTTACTGGAAAACAGCTCCAAAACACCTTCTAGTAATCTTCAAACAGGAGTCCAAGATGTTGAGACAGCACTTTATTATCGATAAAAAGTGGAGAGGACAAAGATCAAGCATACAAGATGCTGTCCATAAGGTCTCTGACTAGAAATGAAACTTACATCAGGTTTTATAGAGATTTTCCATAGGATTTCCACGCCCATTGTCCATCCCATCATAAATATCAAATATGATCTTTCTACCAATAAAATTGTCTTATCCTTTGTTCCACCCCCTGGGGGCTGGTCCAAATGCACTTTTTTTTTGACACTATTATAATTTGATAAGTTCTTATCCGCCCTCTTGCAACTGGCGCCACCTCGTCTGGTTATTTAGACATCAATGGGTGCTGGGTTGTTAGGTTTGTCCAACGATCCTAATTATTTTTTATGTTCCTAAGCTAGCACTGCCACCCCTATCTTTGGAAGAACGCCCGTCTCAAAAAAGAATCAAACAACATAAAGGTAGAGCTCTACCGTGCTCATAGTCATGAATCAGATGAAACAGATTTAAAATAGTGCTCATAGTCGTGAATCAGATAAAACAGATTAAAAAAGATTTAAACTAGTGCTCACAGTCATAAATCGGATACACAGATGATGTCTCTCGCTGTAGCAAGTCTCAGTGTTTCCTGTGGCCGTCTGAGCTCTGGCGCTTCTTGCTGTATCAAGGCCTAACCAGTGCTCATCGAAAGTCTCTGACTGAGCCACTGATGCTAGTAGTTCACTGCTCATGCACTCCCCTGCCCAGATAACGACACAGGTGTTCTCAGCCCACTCTGTCCTCCAGTAACCTTTCACTTTGAGACACATGCAGTTGGATCACCACAGCACATCATATGATTAAATACACAGTGTTATGCAGTTGCTATGTACATGAGAGTTAACCCCAACCAATTAACATTTCTGAGAACTTTTTACTACACTATGTACATGAGAGTTAACCCCAACCATTAAACATTTCTGAGAACCTTTCACTACACCTTATACAGATTAATTATGAGATAGCTTTTTGAACAGATTAAATAATCAGCAGGTGGAGTTTATATATTTTAGCTGTTGAAATCTTGGTAAAACAACATATCTGCTAGCATGACATTCTGTCTGATTTACATGACATCCACATGACAGCAGACCAAGGAACATCTTCTCAAGTGGTCTTGGTTTCAAAGGGATTGTAGTTTAATCCCCATTGTTCAAATCCAGGTCCAAGTCACCAAAGTAAAGCCTGAGTCTGGTCTGAGTTTGAGTCAGAGTTGAAGTCCCGATTCCCCAAAGTTCAAATCTGAGTCGGAATGACCGAAAAGAATCAGAGTCAATTCATAATTTTATGAGTTTGAGCTCATAAAAATTGAGGGTTAACCCTAACCCTAACCCTCAAGAGTCCCAGTCATTAAGTTTGAGTCTGAGTCCAGTTCTCCATTCTGGCCCCTTCAAAGAGCTGTTATAGAGCTAAAAAACCTCTTCATTTAAAATACGGACTCACTGTCACGGTCCATTTCAGGGAGTGGTTCCATAACCCACACAGACTGAACGACTTTAAATATGCTTGAGTCTGAGTCCAAGTCCAAGTCATACTGTGGCAGAATACACAACTCTGGGTCATCCAGGTGTGAATCCAAGTCAAGTCATGAACCCTGGAAATCTGGATTTAAGTCTCACTGGAGTCTGAGTCCACCACTAGGAGTACTCCATTATTGACAGCCCCTATGAAATGTACTACCTGGGCAAACAGACCAGAGTTCCTTATCACCAAACTAAACAGTTAATGTGTGGAACACCTTCAGCAAAGGTTAATGCAACACCGCCATTGTTCAGACTCAAAGCAGACTTCAGAACAACTCAGAGTCTGCCCCTAAAGACTGCAGACACAACTCAGAATGGAGAGATGTTCTATGTCAGCATGTACTTAATACTGCAATATGTGTATTTTGTAAGCAAAGATGCCAACAACTCTGAGATGGTAAAAATGTGTCTTCTTACCAGATTTGTGTATTTTTCAAATCATCAGACTAGACTACATTAGAGCAATCAACATCCAGTTCTGTAATGGAAATCACAGCGCATAGTTCTATGCCTTTCTTAAGATCATTGGCTGGATGCTTCACAAACTCCCTTTCATGAGTGAGAGACGAGATTCATCTGAAAGCAAATACATCAATTCAGAACACTTTTTTGAAATACGTCCAATATTTAAAATGTGCTTGACAGATTACAACAAGTGTCTATTCAACAACTGTGACAGCCCTGACAGTGGAGGAAAGAGCAGACAATTATCATCTACAATGTGCCGAAGCATTTGTAATTTATTCGGAAGAATGAGAAAATGTTTTGATGTGCACATCTGACAAGAGGACAAGTAGGCCTAGTTCTGATCATTTCTGAGAAATGTACCAAAGTGACTGAGGGAAACTAGAGGGAAATTATTCATATATTCATGTTTCAAGCTTAGCTGAATGCATTAGTCAGAACCAAGATGGGCAAAAACAGCCAGGGTCTGCCCTGAAAGAATGCACACCAAGCTTTATAGTCTGATCCACTATATGGGTGCACACGTGATGAGCCTTATGGAATGTCTTTGTTCACAGTAACAAAAAGTTTTAACTGATAACATGTGTGCTTCAGCACTCTTTCTACACCAAAAAAGCTACTTGTGGCCCCATCCTGGCCTCGCTCCAGCTTACAACACAAACCTGCTGGACCTCTGTACACTTAGGCAGGCCTACTTCTGGTGGCAAAGCTACTCAGATATTTTGTATATCAAAAACTATATAACTATAACTTTTACCCTACTTTTACTCTCAGTACGAGTTGTTAATGTTCTTTTTATTTTTACCATTTGTTTTGAGCACCTTTTATCTGGAAGACTATGATAGGGAAGTTGTTGTGGGGCTAAGGGCAACATCTGATATGGTTTAGGGTGCTATATGTTCATGTTTTAAAGTATATTTTCAGCCTTATTTTCCTCTGTTAAACATTTGACTCTATCTTTTATCTCATCTTTAGGAGAATGTGGTACACTTGGAAGAGCCTTCAGAGTATGACTGAGTTCTTGGAGCTCCCAGCTGTTGTTTTATTCCAGCTAACACTGGTGAACACTGAGCTCTGGATGACAACGTGAAGAGAGATGGATGGACTTTACTCTGCTCCCCTACATGGATACTTTTTCCTGCAGGATCTCATCTGGTCTGTGAGAAGATTCCAGAAGCCTCTTTGAATTATGTTAAGCTGGGATCTTGGACTCAAACCAACAGGATTGTTTTTTACTTGTTCAGAACAAAAGGCTATTTATTGTATTGGCCAGTATAAATTATTTTAAACAAAAGACCAGTCATTCAGTTTTGACTGACAGCAGGTATGATCAGGAGTTTTGGTTGTGGGTGGTTTACATTTGGATCATCCAAAAGTTAGGTCGCAGGGGGCTGGAGCCTATTCCTAGTGACACTGGACGTGAGGCAGGTTACACCCTGGACAGGTCCCCACTTAAACCTAACCTGCATGTGTTTGGGAGGAAGCTGGAGAATCTGGAGAAAACCAACATGCGGGAATAATATGAAAAATGCTGTGATCATCTCGCTGTGAATCAAAATGCTAACCATGATGCCACATGTTGCCCATATTTTACAGTTTCTCTTCTTATATGCCCCTCTAGTTGAACGTTTTTATTACTTTGATTTTTTTTTCTATTACATTTTGACACTTTTCTTATAAATTGGACATGCCAGTTCTCTGTTCGTTGCAGTGTGTTATGCTTTCTCCCATTCCCTGCCTTGGGACCCTCCAAACTAACAACATCAGGGCTAGCCAAGAAGAGGTAGAGCAGGGTGAGTCATGCCTCTGCCACCCTGGGGAAAAAAACTACTGCCAACCATCAGTGGTTTCAGGCTGGTGTGTACCAGTCACCAGCTCCTTTTTTCACCTGTTAGCAAGCAGCTTTAGTTTGTTAGTAGTTTGTTAGCAAGACAAGATCCAATAGCAGCTTGGATGTACAGTTAGTTGAGTCCAGTCTAGAGCATTTGATTAAAATTTTCTATCACAGTCAGAATCATTGACGGGTCTTTTGGTACACACATGAACTGTAAACGCCAACTGAATCTAAGGTGTTGTCTTTTATTGTTTACATCATTCATGTTTGAATACTTTAATATATTAAAGTAAAACTATGTGAACAAATGATGCAAAAAATATTTATAACTTATGCTTTAATCACATATTGTATAGAAATATATTTTAAAATATATTTAGATATTGCTCTCTGTGAGAGGTGATTGTGAGCATGAAGCACTGTGTATCTGCCTTGTGGGAGGGGCATCAGGGATGTGTTGTCATGAGCATTTGTCTCTTAAGGCTTATTACAACTGAAACTTCTGGTGTCATCAAGTAATGAGATTATTTACTGACATTTGAGAAAGAAAAGGAAGCATCAACTCATCATAAGCTTGTCACAATAATTACAATATGGCAATATGGACTTATTGTTTGATATATGGATTTGATAATTATGCCTGACCTCAATATCACTGTTGTGTTTACATGCTTTTTTGTTTACTTAATAATGTCACCAACACTTTTAAGGGATGTCTGACAAACAGCAGGTTTTAAGACTGTTTTTATTTTAAATTATAAAATAAAAAAAGTGAGACATGTTTTACTATCTTTTATTTACTCATGCCTGAATATTCTTAAGAATTAGAAATGCATTGCTCTTTGAAAGGGTGCACCTGTATTATAATCATCTTTTATAATCAATATATCAGTGGCACTACTACTTGGTTTTAAAATTACAATAAAATTATATATGGTTCTTTTTTGGGACTTAAAAAAAAGTAGTTGTCACAACAGACTTTCACATCTATGATATACAATAACTGAAGGAGTTAATGGGACTGGAAGGGAAATTAGGGTAGACATAACAGATCACAATCGTTGGGGTTAAAACAGAAAACAATCAAAATTGTACTCAAAAACTTCACCAGCAGTAATTCTTGCTTTCTCTGTTGATCTTGTAGTGTAATTTTTCTAGTCCCTTGTTACCGACCAATGAAACAAAATTAGACTTTAAAAGTATTTGATTAATCAGAAATTTTTTTCTCACTCTTTGATATACTGGATAAGAATCTTACTGGAAAACAGCTCCAAAACACCTTCAAATTGGTCTTAAAAAACTTCAAACAGGAGTCCAAGATGTTGAGACGGCACTTTATTGTCGTCAAAAAGTGGAGAGAACAAAGATCAAGCATACAAGATGCTGTCCTTAAGGTCTCTGACTAGAAATGAAACTTACATCAGGTTTTATAGAGATTTTCCATAGGATTTCCACGCCCATTGACCATCCCATCATATACATCAAATATAATCTTTCTACCAATAAAATTGTTTTATCCTTTGTTCCACCCCCTAGGGGCTGGCCCAAATGTCCTTTTTTTGACACTATTATAATTTGATAAATTCGTATCCGCCCTCTTGCAGCTGGCGCCACTTCGTCTGGTTATTAGACACCAATAGGTATGGGGATATTAGGTTTATCCACAGGCCCTAATTATTTTTTATAGTCCTAAGACAGCACTGCCACCCTTATCTTTGGAAGAACGCCCTCTCACTTTTTTAAAAGAATCAGACGACACACTGTAGAGCCATACAATGCTCAGACAACACAGTTTTAAAACAGTGCCCATAGTCATAAATCAGATTACACAGATGATGTCTCTCGCTGTAACAAGGCTCAGAGCTGCATGGTGTTTCCAGTGACCGTCTGGGCTCTGGCGCCTCTCGCTGTAACAAACAGTGCTCACTGAAATCACTGAGGAGCCACTGATGCTAGAAGTTCACTGCTCATGCACTCCCCTGCCCAGATAACGACACAGGTGTTCTCAGCCCACTCTGTCCTCCAGTAACCTTTCACTCTGTCCTCCAGTAGCCTTTCACTCTGAGACACATGCAGTCGAATCACTACAGCACATCGTAAGATTACATACACAGTGTTATGCAGTTGCTATATACATGAGAGTTAACCCCAACCAATAAACATTTCTGAGAACTTTTTACTACAATCTACTAACCTGTGCATCCTGTGTTGCAAAACAATTGGCAGGCAGGTTTCTGTTTAAAGTTTTCCAGATAAAATCAATCCTGTGATCACACAATACGCAGCCACATGCCTGAACATGGGTCATTTTAACATGGTTATACATTAACCTTCACCATCTAGTACCCATTAAACCAAGATATTTGTTTTGCTGGAAGACATTGAGCTCCACAAATTTTTTTTTATAGGTTTATTATGCTAGCTCAAAGAAGTGCACAAACTTGCAAACAGCGTTGGTTTCTTTTAAAACAAAATGCACTACAGATTTCTGAAATACTGAATACTGAATGTATTTCATTAGATTCTAAATACTTTGAATACTTTTAAAAGGCTTTGAAATCATCTTGCTGACCTCATTTGTCTGGGTCATATATTTTCGTGCCAAAAACACATTCCTGACAGTATCTGGGTGTGTCGCCTCTGTTGTTGTTGTTTAGCGGGTGCAGTGTTCTCTGTTTGGAGATTGTTGCTTATTTTTTTCAAAATATGTTTGGAGATGTGTGCCTTATGAATTTTACGAGAAATACACACACACACACACACACACACACACACACACACTTCTACTTCTTACTATAACATAGTAACACATAACATGTATAACGAAATAATAACTTAGTTATTATTTCATCATCATTTTCACTACATACATCTGCTTTACTTCCCTCACATTACTTACTTAATCAGCTTACCAAACATACCAATCCTGCAACCAGGTGACTGATACTGTACACAAAGGATTTACAGGGAAATATTTATTTTTATTTACACATATAAAAGCCTTAAAGTCAAAACATTTATGACAGATGATTTTAAAGAACTGTACATTAGATTTTTTTTAAAGCATACATTTGTATGTTGTGAAAATTTCCTAGTTTCTTAAAGTAAGAAAAAATGCAAATAATTCTGAAAAAAAAAATGCATGCCATAGCGATCACCTCTAATGTATAGAAAAGTAAATTTTAGTAGATGGTCTCTGATTGTTTGAGACATGTCAGAGAGTATCAGATTAGAGAAACTAAATGAGTGTATGCTGCTATTAATGTAGCATCTGGCAGTATGAACTTACAAGTTCTTCATCTTAACTGTGAGAACTGCCTTTGGTTTCATTAGATAAGAACACTGAGTCTGAATAATACTGCACGAACAGCATATAACCTTACTGTTTTTGCTATAACACAAAATTATACAGCATATGCTCCAATAAAAATACAGATTTGGATAAAGTCATTGTAAATAAGGACAACAGAAATGAACACAGAAATAAAATGGCAAAATTTGAAGAATATTGCTGTGATTACAAAAAAAAAAAAAAAAAAATTACTAAAACAGCTATAAAGTCTGAATTCCACTGTTTGTTCCAGGTGCTCATATAATATATGAACATGATAAAAGTCTTAAAATAAGTAAGAAACAGGACCAGCAGGTTATAAAGTTCAGAATCAAACAGTGAGTAAAGTGACTAACAGAGTGCATCTGTGTTTCACAGAAATATGATGATTTATAAACATTTCACGCTGTTATTTCTTATACGTAGTGAAATACTGAAAACTTTGGATACTGGATAACTTTGGGTGTGTGTGTGTGTGTGTGTGTGTGTGTGTGTGTGTGTGTGTGTGTGTGTGTGTGTGTGTGTGTGTGTGTGT
>JAOWBC010000458.1:440629-451282 GCA_028566105.1 Hypoplectrus providencianus | reverse complement strand
CTGTCTGTCTGTCTGTCTGTCTGTCTGTCTGTCCTGGCATATATATTTCTGAAGACCAATTGAAGCTCAGTTAGCTCTTTAGATTTGCAGATTTGCAGGACTGATAGAAACCCCTATTAACAGTTCCTCCAATGAACAGCATGCTGGGTACAATGCAGGAAGAAAAAATAACTGGGAAAGTTTCTTTTCAGGAAAATCTAACATTTCAGGCATCAACATTCAGACTCACTTCTGAAATGGATACTTTTGTTCCTGAAAAAGAATAGGCTCAATTAGGTAAAAGGTGTGCGCAATCAGCGCTCCGAGACACACAACTATGTGATGGCACTGTCGATCACAATGAGGGGTTCTCAAGAAACCTACAATCAGCAAAGGAGGAAACAAGAAGCAGCCAGACAAGCAGCAGCTCTGCATCTGTACACATCTGATGATTCACATCTTACTGTGTGGTGAAACAGCAGTGTGACCCAACACACCAGCCTGGCTCTGTGCAGAAACACTGGCCAAGTACAAGTCCTAACAAGGGAATGAAACCTCCAAAGAGCAAACACACTGTCTGTGTCATATCACATTACGGTGCAACACACCCTCGGCTTTCAAACAAAGACTCACACACTCTGACAAACATTGTGAAAGTATGAATTCATATACTTACTGTCCAGCCTGGTCTCCTTTCCATCCACAGTGCAGATCTTGGTGTAGGAGTCTTCGATGGTGGGGTCGTAGTCTGACACAAAGTAGGACTGTGGGACACACACGGTGTTCATAACATATTATTGCTGTGGGCATAGTTTTTACTGTCAACAAGACGCTACATATTTTAAATACAGTGACTTGTCTTACAGTTCTCCCAACAAATACGTGGATCCATCCTCAGGGTTTACTGACAGGTAGCTTTTTGTTACTGTTATATCAGCAGTGCAGCATTCAGTGGGGCTACTAATGGGAATTTTCCAGAAAGGATAGATTTGTTTCCCAATAACTTCCTGAAATAGGACAGAAATTGGTACATTTACTTACCTATTACTGAAATGCAATTGAGTGTTATTTTGATTTTTTTTCAATTTTATATCACTACATTACATCTCACAGGGAAGTTTACAAAAATAAAACCAAAAGAAAGTTCTCAAAGCAAGTGCCAAAGGTGGACAGGGTAAAGTTTAATGTGCATACACTCTGAGCTAAATGGGCACCTTTCTTTGCAATGAGCCTCTTTGTAAAAATCTGATTTACACAGACTGATGCTATTTGCCACACACAGTTCCAGTGAAATTATCAGTAAGCTGGTGATTTCCTGTTTACTGTGTGTGCTTGTTACCTTTTGGATGAGAAAAAAAAACATTCTTCAACATAAGATCCTGACTGAATCTCACTCTGGATTAAATAAGCAATAAATTAATCTGTTAGGCTGCTCCTTGCATGTTAATACACAAAATCTCTCTTATCTCTGAAAACACACCTATTGTTACTGCTGCAGGTAAATAATAATACAGTCTAAAGAGCTGTACAAGTCCAACCTGAACTGGATTCACCTTTCACAACTGATATATATAAGTCTCTAAAGCAAATGGGCAAACTGCACTCAGCTGGGAAATTTTTATGGCTGCAATATCATAAGCACAAACTTCCATTGTGAATTAGTTGTTAAGGAGGGGCAGATAGTGATTGCAAATGATTCATGGTGCTATCAGCCGCCACAAAACTGTCTTGAGAACTTCGTCCCACTGTGTGGTAATAAAGTGATGTATAACCTTGTTTCCAATACTGTTTGAACTGGCTTTTTTGGTTTTGTAAGCAAAATCACAAACTATTTAACCAATGTTCTTCAACAAACTATTGGCCAAAGCAATAGGTGGTACTGTCAGCTATGGATCCCTGGAGTTAAAAACTGACCAACCAGCATTGGCTGACTGCATCTGGCCAATGCTGGTTTTCAGTTTTTTGTGTGTTAAAGGAATAGTTAATGGCAATCTTCATGAACATTTTTTTTTTGGGGGGGGATAAGAGGTAAGAATGCTTTTGTGCAGTAATACAAACATGTAAAAATATGCTTGTACTATAATAAACCTTCGAGGAACCAAAGCACTTTTGCAACATTTGTTGCTCTGGCCACAAAGGGGCTCCAAAAGGGGTAGCACAGTTGCTAATAATTTCTTGCCATATATAATTAATTGAAATCTGTACAAATCAGCTTTATTGTAAGACAATAAATGTAATGCTGAAACTGATAAACTTTGGAGTCAACACCCACTCATTCTGACTCCAATATCTGCAACATGTTTGAAAAAAATGTGGGACTGTTTCCAACTGTGTTACATCACCTTTTTTTTAACACAAGGTCAGCATTCAGGAACTGACTCTGAAGTTAAATTATGTGCCATTCTTCTTTGATAGACGACTTCAGTGTCTCTCAACTTTCTGTTGTTGTATAATGCACCACATGTTTTAGTGGAGAGACAGGTCTGGACTACCTGCACCTTTTCCTTTGAAGCCATGCAGCTGTAACACGTGCACAATGTGGCTGAGCATTGTGGATGGCAGCAGTGGGTCTTCACAGATGTGTTACCCATGATGCCATGGGCAGGAACACACCCCTATATTATTACAGATACTGGCTTTTGAATTTTACTCTGGTAGCAATGTTGATGGTTGCCCAGATGGCATGCTGCCCACGGTTTCCAAAAAACAACCTGAAACATCCACCTCAGAAACGTTACCCTGAAAGTCAGCGCCGTCTATATGTTGTGTGTTTATGGCTTTTGCTTTGCATGGTAGAGAGATGCAGTAATTAATTGTATTTATTTACAACGGTTTTCCAAAGTGTTCCTGAGCCCATGTAGTATTTCATATTGATTTTTAAAGCAGGACTGCCTGAGGTGTCAAAGGTCACAGGCATTCAATTTTGGTTTCAGCCTTGCTCCTTACATGCAAAGATGCATCTGGATTGTCTGAATCATTTGATGACATTATGACGGTGCAATCCCTAAAGTCCTTGTAATTGTTTGTTGTGAAACAATGTTGCCAAACACTTTGATTAGGCTAATTGCATACAAAGTGGTGAACATCGCCCCATCCTTTTGAGGATTCCCAATCCCATGTGGAATGGTACAATCAGGTGTTTTTTGTGTGTTCCACAACTTTCCCAATCTTTTGTTGGCCCTGTCCCAACCTTTTTTTAAAATGTTTTGCTGCCATCAAATTAAAAAAAGGTACAGTATATCGTTCTAAAATCCATTTAGTTGATAATGTGAAACATAAATGTATTGTCTTTGAACAAATTTCGGTAATAGGTATACATATATTTATATATATGTTGCACAAAATAGAATTTGCAAATGTTGACACTCTGTCTTGATAATGTTTAATACAGCAAGTTTTTTGGAATCAAAACTATGTTTGAAGCATTAAAAGCCAAGCATGGCCAAACTGTTGTAGCTACAATATGCTGGTTGCCCTCACCCCTCAACAAACAAGTAATATTTAGGATTAGATCACAGATAAAATGAATGAATAAATGAATGAATAAATTAAATGAAAAATCATTGAATCATAAAAGCCATATGAAGCCAAAAGAGCCAGCCCTAATTGCTATTTCAAATCATCATTGTAAATCCCTACTGCTTTGATTTGAGTTGCGTAAAGTTGGAAAAAACACTAGTGTCGTCCTGTTCTTTCACGTCCACTTAAACGCTTTGACCTTTGCAGTTAGGTAGCCTAATATTTCAGGGTAAAAATCATCTCTGCATGTTCCTTTTTCTAAAATTGTCCAAACTATTGTATTAAAAACCATGAAAATTAAAATAAAATTTTCATGTTTCGAATGGAAATGTAATGCAATGAAATAAAGACATTTAAACATCTAACTATGTGTAGTTTGTATTTGGGATTTAAGGTAGGCCAATAGGGTTTTGTGACTACATTATAAAGCTTTATAAGTTGTGTCCAACTGCTTCATATACTAATCACTGGTGCTTCACTGATCAGTAAAAAGAAACTGGTTGTCTGCATTTTTACAGTCTATGGTTGCCTGCTAACACTTCTTTGCTCTAGTAGATGATCCTTTCAGTGACCAATTGATCTCTTGTCCTCTGGAGAAAAACTGTGGAGGATCTGAATTATTTATTACAACCTATTCTCATGTTGGCTACCACATGATCGTTCTTATTGTTTGAAATGTTATATAAAACATTGGAACCTGTGAGTAATGGCTTCACAGTAAGTGACTCACCAGCCAGAGAGATTTCATGGCAGCTATTTTCTCATTAATAGCCAGTCGCCGATCTATAAAGCGCTCCTCACAAACCATTTATAAGCGCATAAAAGTTTCCTCAACAACATAAAGTGTAATGTGATGGAAGTATTTCACCGTTACTTGCCATGGGCTGTGTAACCTGCGGGCTGATAAAGTACAGATGTTGTGCGGAGTGAATACCTGGATGAACTGGATGGTCAGGGCGCTCTTCCCTACCCCTCCTCCTCCCACTACCACCAGTTTAAATCTTTCCTCTCCTCCACTCATACTGGTTTCGAACTGGAATTTGTCCGGGTAAAAATCCCTCCAGGGCCCCGAGTCCCGCAGTCCACCAGCAGCTAGAGCCGCGACAAAACCCAAAGTGAAGTTAGCCGAGTAGATCCGCCTGTTGCCGTAACGTTAGCAGAAGACACCAGCATGGACGACTTTTATCGATGTAGCTTCAAACTGAAACTTCTTCACTTGGAGCTCATGTTCTGCAACAAGTCTCACAAACACGCAACCGGACCTGGCAACCAAGGTCCCGCGGAAGTCCCTCTGTCCATCCACTAAAGTAACAAATAAGAAGCTCCAGCAGCGCCGTGTTTCTGCTTTAGGCTACTTTTTTCGGTTTGAAGTGGGCTGTGACGCTCGCTCGCTGCCTTTTCTTCTCTCTGCTCTTTTCTCCTAGGCCTCCAGGCAGATCGCGAGGGCGGAACTGCTTCCTCTTTTTCTCTTCCCTCAGCAGACTGAAGCAGATCACACATTCATTTTCACACACACCGAGTCGATGTATCGGCATGTCAGAAAAGACATGCAGGAGCACTACACCCACTTTAGCCTTCTTTTTATTTAAAACTGAAAAGTGGCCAGAAGAAGAAATTCCACTTTCATGTGTCAGCTTCCTTATTTGGTCATCTACAGGATCCGTGACATCATTTCAACCTAGTGGCCCGCGCAGGATGTAGCAGCACGAGGTCCGAGCAACCCCCCGTCATTATAATGTCTATAATAATAGTGTATTTACTAAGTTATTCGTAGTGACGGTAGCTCACGTTTCAGCTGCAACAAGAAAACAATGTCACTTCACAAGAACTTCCTTGTAGCAGAAAATAGGCAATTTATTCTATGTTATCTGAGATCTTCAATCCCCCAGGAACACCACGCCATTTTATTTGAATACACATGTTAATGCTTTGGAAATCTATACTGTTAAGCAGCACCTTGCCTTCTATATAGACACTTGGTACAAAGTTCTTACCCAACAGTTTACCACAATGACTAGGCATACAGGACTTTAACTATGAGATACAGAATGCACTTGAATATCCACTTCCATTCAAACGAATACCACACTTTAAATACAAATAGTGGTGCAGCTTTTATCAATGTCAATAATTAACCATTTGGGTTTTGTTATAAAACTTGTGTTTTATTAAAATATCAAAATTAGTGTCATATATGATAGTATTTCTAGAACATTTCATTGAATTTTCCAAAAGAACATTCTCCTTACATTATACATGCAGGTTTTCTTTGAGAAATAGCTTAGCACACAGTCTTATACTGGCCACATTAATCAGCTGTTGGGTCACTGTCAGCAGAGGTGGAGCCAAATGTGGCATCCGCTTTGGGTTTAATCCAAACCTCTAGAGTTTTCTTTTCCTTTGCTGGAGCTATATGAACTATCAAATGGCTTTTGTCCTGTTTTGTATGTGATTGTTATCCAACTGTCCCCATTATGGAAATCAGAATTCAAAACTTTGTCACATAAAGTTGAAAAATCTGACGATAATGCCTGTTTTTTAATTTTATTTATTTGTACAGTTTGTATTTTTGGCACTTTTAAAAGGAAAACATACTTTTCAGTAGCTTCTGCATCTCCACTAAACCCCCTGTTAAACAGCCCTAAAAACAAAAACTAGCCAGTGGTTTAATTCAATCATCGAGCCCCTGGTGTGCAGCACCCCTCTGCTGCAATATCATATATCATTTGTTATGTGGTTATCAGTTTAAATTAAACACAATAAGTTTAGGAACATGACTGAGGGTGATGGAGAAAGATCCATCCTATGCCCTGAGCCTGACCAGGTGATACAGCATTTTAGTGGTGTATCTCCCCCAAATAAAAGCACTCACAGTAAGCCTGGCACTGATGGGGCACTTGAGTTTCTTCAGCTGCTCACTGGCCTTGACTATTGTCTGAAATACTGAATGGTACAAAATGTACTGATGAGATGGAACATGTTGATTATAGCTTTCACTAACCCTCACCCATTATAGTTCATTTGAAGAATATATAGATTGTACCCACATGCAGTGTCACAACAAGGCAAGAGTGCCTACTTCAAAAATGTGTCTTTACCATTTTAAATATTTACATTAATTCACATGAACCATTTCATTACATATACCCTTCTGCAAGCTATATATTTGCCATAGGCACCATGGGTTTCTATTAAAAAATCTAAATTATATTAAGATTAAAAAGAGATAACAGTAATATTTCAATGTATTTTTTTAAACAAATGATAGCTTGCACAGTATGTGAATGATGATAAAAATGTAGAGAAGCACTGCTCTTAGAAACACAGAAAAAAACAATTAGACTTGATTGGAATGTCATTTTTAATAATCAGTAAATACATCTCAAGCCATTGTCCAAAAAGTCTTTTAAATTCTTTTAAAATAACTGAATCTTACAAATGTCAACATAAGCTGACCTGTGTCAATATATCATAAACAAAATGCAACTGTGTGGAGTTTTCTTGTCAAGTATAGTTCTTATATTAAGCTCTGCAATAAATAAATAAATAGATAGAAGACAAAAGTTCTTTCAGACTTCCTGCATATGAATGCACCACAAATAATCTGTGGTCTGGTTCAATTTGACAAACATGCACAGACACAAACAGACACAACAGGCATCCTTAGCATCGGCTGTTCCTGCTCAGCACCTGTACGGCAGTGCAGGCTGTCCCATCCTAACAGGGTGGGCAAACACCCCTCCCAGCAGCACCCTCTCCCCCCAGTCCAGCAGCTTGTTGAGGGTGAAGCTAAACGGAGACAGCAGGCCTGGCTCCTTCACCTCTGCTGTGCTGCACTTGCCGTTGGACGGGCTATGCTCCCTGTGGCTGTCCTCTGTCTGCTTACAGGATCCAAGGGTTGTCTTTGAGACCGGCTTTTCTCCTGTTTCCCTAGCGTGGACAATTCTGGACGTGTTGGTGCCCTTTGCTAGCTGGTTGCCGCTTGCTTCCGAGGGGGAGCTGTTTCCCAAAGGGGTCAAAAACAGGGTGAGGCTTTTGCGTTTCTCTAATAGAGAAGCAGAGCCTGCTGGGAGTTGTAGTTGGGTGGGCTTTACAGCTGGTTTGACTGGCTCACATGGGCTTGAAACTGAAACCTCACATGGCGCCTGGACATGCTGCGGGATTTGATTAAGAGTCAAATGAAGAGTCTGAAGCTTTCCCGTTCCATCTGAAGGTGTGTGTGTCCGCTGTGTTTTGTCTGTGTGGTAGAAACTCTCTCTGTGTGCCTGCTTGACCTCTGCTGAGTCGCTGGTGACACTGTCAGCCTGATAATTCATGTTGTGACTGATGTGGGAGCGGTTAACATTGTCATTGATGGATGGCAGACGATTGTCCAGCTGCTGGACGGGGGGGTCACCACCAGAGGCATTCTTGCTCAGCGTGCCCTGGAAGTGCTGCAGCTGACCCAGGAAATTAAAGTTTGGAGATATCGAAGGCCGGCGGTCTTTCACAAACCTTTAGGGAGACAAACAGGATGTGGATTAGGGCTACTACTCTTCAACAGCTCACACTCCTCCACAGGGTAGCTGGACAATATTACAACAGTATTTTTTATGCATACATGCAAAATGACAAAAACATAGATAGAACAAAGTAGATATAGAAGGAGAAAAAAATACATATGGCATAAATGAAAAGATTTGGGATTAAAACACTATACAATACAAAAACTGAGGCCAAAAAGGAAATGTAAATTATTATAAGTTAAGTTTAGTATTTTTCAGTTCATTGGAGTTGTGCTGTGTGGCATCTTTCCTGTGTTGGTGTGCCAAAACATATTTGCTGCTCTTAAATGGGTTTGCATTTGTAAAATGATAGAGCAGCATCCTCAAAATGTTCCTGTTGCAAATAATTTGCACTGGAACACTTGAAGGAAGTGATTCTAGAGATGGAGGGAGCTCAGCTGCAGACATACAGTATGTCAAAGGGAAACATTGAAAGTGTTTGTGTAATTCCCCTCACTGCCACATGGGGGAGACCAAAGCTCTCCACTGCATTTTTGAGAACAAAATCTTTTGATTTCCAAAAGGCAATCAGGTAAATATGAGCAATTATTTTCAATATTTTTATCAAGATTAGTGAGCTATTTTTGTTTTGTACAATTTTAGATATTGAAAGAGACAAACTATATTTGAGGTTTCAGATAAATCCGACCATGGTTCTAGAGCATATTTAGCTTGTTAGGGCTGTGGGCAGGTGACGCAAATTTCAAGTTTATTTATAGCCTGACTCTCAGCAATCAGCAGCCACTGGTTCCTCTAAGCATTTTTCTAGCACTCTGAAACCAAAAAGATTTTATGACCACAAAGAACTTTTTGTTGTCATTTTCAGCTGTAGACATAAAATGTAGCAAAGCATGGGGATGACTTCTCACCACCAGCCGGAATAACTGCTAGACTACAGCTGAGCCTTAAGATCATTAACTACAATGACAACCCAATGCAAAACAACACTAAACAGCAAAGCTTGTCCAGCGTGTCTCAGTGTTAAAGTAAGTGAATGGCCTCATGCAGTGGCTAGAGACAAATAAACACAATGTTCAATGTAACGTAAATAAATTGTGTACTGTATTGCTAGAGACCAGCGTAGCTGCAGTGCAGGCCTATCTCACTACAAAGATAAAACTAATGAGACGTGTCAATACTGGAAATTATCAATACTAGATGTTTAGAATGTCATATACGACATATGATGCTTACATCAAATATTTTCCTTTTAGAAAATGTGATGCCGTTTTGAACAGCTGTTCTGGAGACACTGAATGCATTCTGTGATTAGATATCTTACTCCATGTTAAGATCAATTACTGTTAGTCAGTCACTGGCAGTCAATGGTCACTAGCAGTCCATTCTTGTACTGCATTAACCAATCAGAAGCTGCGTTCCTCACCTATTAACCAATCAGAGGCTGCGGTCCTCACCTATCGACCTGACCTACTAACCAATCAGAGGCTGCATTCCTCACAAATTGACCTGACCTATAAACCAATCAGAAGACGTGTTCTTCAATTATCGACCTGACTTTTTAACCTATCAGAGGCTGTGGTCCTAGCTTGATGACCAATCAGACCTGCTATGTCATCCATTTGTAACCTTAATTTAACATAGAGCATTTGCTTTATTAAACATTTGCTTGGGCACTAAACCACATAAATAATGTTCTGGAGCTGTCCAAGCATTCCTTTGATGGATGTATGAAACTGCAACTATTCATAGAAAACTACCAGCAACTTAGAAATACACAAATTTTCAAGTGTGTTTCCAAGTAAGATGAATGTGCTCCAGTGTCTGTGCAGTACCTGTAGGCACGGTCCAGGTCCATCCCCAAACTGTACATGATGTAGGCTACAGCCAGAGCCGGGGAGCGAGAGATTCCTGCTGCACAGTGAACCAACACTGAGGCACCAGATGACATGGCTGCATCTGCAAACACAGTGACAGTCAGTCAATAAGCACATCAGCATGATCAATATTTATAACAGTTCTGTGGTTAGCCTGGAATGTTATTTGTGCTGGAAGGGTTGTTGTTAGAAAAAGAAGAAAATAAGCATGGTGTGTTTTGTGGTGATACTGCAGAATGCTGAGTGAGATTCTGACCAATGAAGTGCAGCGCCTGTGGGATCCAGGGCAGCAAATCATCCCACAGGGAGTCATCAATGGGGATGCGAAGATATCTGGAGCGAGGCAGGAAGGAGGGCTGGGGGCTACATCGGCTCACACTCAGCACGTAGGAGATACCCAGAGAGGCCAGCTGGTCCTACACACACATACAGAATGAAATATTTCTACTTTCCATGTAACATAAACAAAACTTAATTTTCTTTCAGTTATGTGACAGATGTCCATCCTTTTGTCTTGTAAAGTGAGGCCAGTGCATTCAGTCCACTGACATGTTCACATGTTACTTAGCTCAGACAATTTTAGAATCATAACAATCATTTTAGGGAAATATATTCCTCATTAAACCACTGGATTACACTGAGATGTCTTATTTGCAGATTCTGATTTTTAAGGCTTTTCTGCACTGTAAAACTTTTTTTGTGTGAATATACAGTAATTGCCTGACAGCAGCTTTGCCTGCAAGTAGTGTTATTATTATTATTATTATTATTATTAT
>JAOWBC010000458.1:397902-417933 GCA_028566105.1 Hypoplectrus providencianus | reverse complement strand
TATATATATGTTCCTGTAATCTTATAAATGATGGGGGTGTTTTGTCTGTCTTTTCTAAGAAACAACAGTTTTACTACAAGGTTTGTAAAATAAATCTATGTATAGCAGAGCGAGACGTTTTTGAAGCGGGTCCATTAAGAGATATACACATATTTCTAGAATATTTTGTGATGCTGTTTACACACACAAAACATCAACTAAAAGACTTACAATCTGTTTCTCTGTGTACTTGTTGGAGCTCAGCAGGTTAACTGCCTCCATGTGTCCAAAGTCGATGTCATGGCCAAGCAGGAAGATGAAAAGAAGCTTGCAGACATATTTCTTCTTGCTATAGCCATCAAGAGCCTTGTCCCCTTTAAACTTGGACCGAATGTTGGCCAGCTCTTTGTTAATCCGTTTGATCTCAGCTTCCTTGCTCTTACCTACCAGGTGAAAGGAAGTAGAACAATATCAGCATTTAAAACATAAAAATGATAAACATAGGTATAAAAGGACTACAAAGGAAGTAACATTTGTTGGATTTTCATTTTAGGAAAACAAAACACCATAATGACATCTGTTTAATACTTATTAATACTTATGCCAGAGTTGGAAGATACCTGGATTCACAAAAATCTGTTTAAAGCATTTTAACTTTTTGCCAATTAAAATGACAAATGTGGCTGGCTGCAGTTCATGTGAACTGAAATGAGTAATACAACTTCCAATAAGCCTCTCTATTGTGCATTAATAAATTGCAATCAGCAGAAAGGTGAAATAACAACAGCATCATCAACTACTCAAAGAAAAATCAAGGAATACATGCATTATCAAATAAGACTAAATGAGAATGTAGCCTAGCAATTACCAGCAGAGAGCTAAATATTTCCAAGTCACTTCTGTCTTTGGATGGCTACAATGGTTAAAAATAAAATAAGGCACAAAAGTTTTACTTATACCAAGCAAAAGCACCAAACTAAGTGACATGGGGCTACTTTTCAATCTGCCATCTTGACTGCTTGTGTTCTCCTTTTTATGAAATCTCTATTTAATCTCTATCTTTTGTGGCACACTGCTTTGCTGAGAATGAATCAGTTGGTAACCTGAGGGAATAAGTATGACAGCATTCATTGCTGCATTAAAGCAAGGAGCAAGAGGAATTGCAATAGTGGCTAGATTTTTACACATTTTGGAAGCTATTTTGTCACTAAGTTCACTTGTGAGAATTTTGAGGTGAAAAATCCACAATTTAGATTTGGTATATTTGCAGAAGTTTTATGAAAATTGATGGAGAATTTACTAAAACGTCTTTTAGAAGCCCTTCACAGGTTGTTGGCAACTGAAATAAAAGGCTGCAGACAGATGGTGAGCTGATCTTCTTGATTAAAAGAGTAAGTGATATTAGCTCCTGTGACAAGCCTATAACATTAGCATGTGCATATCGGCTACATTACCATCTTCATGGTTTCACAACTGCTCTCTAGCATTACAATGTAGCTTGTCTCTCTGCCTGGATAAGTCTGTGTTTGTAGAAAATGCAACATCACACCACAGAATATCCACACCAGGCACGTTGTGCTTAGCCATCATGAGGGAAATTGTAGGCTTTTTTTTTTCAGATTTTCTGGACTATAAACCATCAGCTGTAATCTCAAACAAATACTGTCCTCTCTCTTCCCCTCCAAGGTTAGTTCATTGTTCTACAGATGGCTATATGTTGGTGGATTTAAAAAAAAAAAAAGAAAAGAAAAAACAACCCTAACACAGTACAACTACCCTAACAATGTGCTAAACAGGGAACACTTGCCTTTTCCTCACAATAAAAGGCTAACAATAGGCAAATCAATATGGGCCTCTTCTGCATGCTTAATTCTGAATTAAATTCAGAAAAGCAGCCTGCAAATTTGCTATGTTGTGTTGAAATAACTTTCACACAGTTCTGAGAAAATAATTTTGGGCACTAGAAATCCCAAAATGCTAGCATTGATCAGAAAAAGACTTATGAAAGCCTTTAATTCCAGTGTCACTATTTGCCAAAACACTCAACTGTCCCAATGTGAAGAGGCCAGCGTGGAGAAAAAGAAGTACTCAGAATGCACTGAGGAGCCAGGGATGAAAAGATATTTCCTTGCTTTCTATGTGACATTGTGGGTATCTCCCAGAGCCCAAGGATTTCCACCACATAAGAGGACTTTGTTGAGCAGGTATCGGAGACACTTGCTTGTACACCTACATCTCTTTGAAGCCGCAGAACTCTTTTCTGGCCGGGCCTCACAATATCCAAAAAAAACGTAGTCTTTAGAGCAGAGTTCCCAGTGGTTTGCCGACCATGCTATTGTCCAGCACTGTGCTTGCTCTCACTGGAACTGCCTCAACCTCCTCCTGTCACATTCACTTGTTTCAACTCTTCCAGTATAGTCACCTGCCCCTCCCGCTGCTGTGCCTCTTTAAAATCAATGATGATGGAAGCATGGATTAAAGTAACTAGCATTTGTTCAGCAACATAAATTCATCCTCACTGGTCCTCATCCATCTTCTCTGAAAGCTGAAGGACTCAGTTTAAGAACAATTCAAATTTGAGAATCTGATGATTAATTAGGTATTTATATGTTGTGGTTATGATAAATGGTTTAATTTCACAACCTTAAGAAAAAGCTCTTTCAACCAACTGGTGGAATGCAATATACCATTCACATAAAGTGAATTAATATCACCTTGACTTAAATTAAGGGCCATTTTCAAGTCATGGTGAATTAGCATTATGCCACATATTTTGCTCACACAGCAAACACCTATACGGACTGGTCTTTTACATTTTTTCTGTTAACATCCTCTTCGATCTCTTTGCCTCTACCATAATGTTCACAGAGGCTTTCAACTGCCATCTTAGGCTTCGGTTCAGGAAACTCACATAGAACCGGTCTGAGGCAGTGTTCCCGCCCTGCCTTAGTCAAGGTTCAATAAGAATCAATAAAATCTGTTTTTATAAATTTCTATGCACATTTTTCAGTAAATGTCCTTGCTTGGTGTGAAGCTGCTTTTAGCGACTATCACAATCACATGAACATTACTTTAACATGAAGAATCAACTCTGCAGCTCAACTTGCAACAGGCTTTCATCGATATAAATGAGGCCAAATGCTACTTTTTAACCCAAACTCCAACATCAAAACAAATTTGCAATCTTCTTACTGAAATGACAGTTTTAAAATTCGACTACTGGAAATATAAAAAAAAGATTTACAATATGAGACACTGTACATTTCAAGACACCACTGATTGTATTTCTGCATGGCTGTGGGAGAATGATGAAAGAGTTAGTTAAGAGCCCATGATTCTGTTATTACAGAAACTATAAGACCCTTAATGCTGGCACGAGTCTGTCCACTGGCCCTTCAAAAATACTTACTGGGCCCCACTACTTACTGGGAGAAACCCTGTGTAATAGCCTCTCTGTTATAAACTAAGCAGAGCACTGACTACTGCAGAGCATACCTTCTTATGCTGTTACAATGGTTACCATCACTGGGATGACAGCTAGTTAGAGCTACCAACCAAAGGAGCCAAACACACAGAAGGACTGAATGTTTTCGATTTTTTGTAACATGAAACATTAAAAAATGAACAGCATTATACTACAAATACCTTTTACAGTACAAAAAATAGACTGAATATAAGCTAAACGTGTGTATAATTATCATTGATTTAAGTGATGTACATAAACTAAATATGAAATAATAATAATAAACAGCACGAACAATTATATATGTGTGTGTATTTTAATCATTGATTATAAAATATATAGATATAGTTAGAAAAAAATAACCTTGTACACATTAAGAAAAACGGTTGCATTTAAAACCATGTCATCACACTGCAGCCGCCAAAACTGAATGAAGAGATTCCCACCCCGAGTAACCAATGATGTATTCAATGATGACTTATTCATTGGGTTGAATATTGGATTGTGGGACTGCTGTCTGAAGAGCGGTCAGGTTAAAGTTCTACTGTTTTTAGTCTCTTGTTGACTGTACAGAGCGGTATCTTCGCAGTAAAAGTTATTGCTGTTATGACCGTCATGCTGTTAGCATTCAATAATGACATATATACCGCTTACAACTGTGAAATGAACCTCAGTTTTCAGAGTAGTTTAAACATCTGGATTCTAATATTGTACAGATGTTTCTGGTCTCAGTTTGACAAAAGTCAATAGTCCACACTCAAACCCAAAGGCCTCGTTTTCTGACTCTTGATTCCGTTACAGCAAAGATGGTAAAATGGTCGTGATACGGGCAACATTTATGTATTCATTATTATAATGATTACAATAGCCATTGGCTGCTAATTAAAAAAAAACAAAAAACAAAAAATTGGCAGCTACAGGCGATTAGCGGTCTTTGCTTTGGTGCCCCCACGTCATTTCACTACAGCATGTACAAGGGTAACATTACAACCAGCAACACAAGTATGGGTAACACAAATGACACAAATCAGTAACCAGAATGAAAGAAAATGTCACTTACAGTTTCTTATGTCCGAAATGAAAACGGCTAATCCGCGCATTCCATCTCCTTTCGACACAGCCGGCATTTTTGCAGGTTTCTGTCCTCACTCCGGCCTTAACGTTATCCGTAAAAATGAACTGACGTCGGTCAGCTTTTTACACTGGACTGGAGTGGAAGATGGCCAACTTGACGTTTAGTAGTAGCTAGCTACTTCGCAGTTCCAGTCGTTCGCTTCACCTTTATGATTGACTGATGCCTGACAAGCTCAATGTATGCTTGTGGGTGGCTAGCTCGGATAGCATTTGCTAGATTAGCTGTATGGCGGTGGATCAACCCGCAGCAGGATAAGTTAACGTTATCCCTGTTAACTGGCTCGTTTCCGCTGGCTTTGGGGAGCTAACGTTATTTCATTCAATCCTTATCTTGCTAGGATTAGAAGCGACGCGCCTAACACCTAACGCTAACGGTTACTAAAATATTTCAATGGACAAAACACCAACTACTTTAATGTCTCTCAGATGAATGCAGTCAGATGTGCTATTGGAAAATTACGTCCGTGAATCTAACGCTAAGTTTACTTCGACTCAAGCACCGTAAAGCTAGCTTAACAGCTAGCTAGCTGGCTACCAATATCATTCAAATACTGGAATACATCACCGGTTGACCGGAGTAACCCAGACGACTGTCTCAAATGCCAACCAGCGATTTGAAATTATAGTCCGTCCCTCTATATCTCGCACTTAATTTAGTCAATAAAATGTGCTATATAATTGATGTCCGTTCTGTTCTCCAGCTTCCACTCCACGGCTTGGATAAGGCTCGTGACAGCAGATCCCAAAGCGTGAACGCGCGACGCACCCGTGGACGCGCACGCTCCTGCCCTGTAGCCCAGCTTGTACTTCCATGATATCAGCCCTAATTCGCTGTCATCAAACTGCCTGCTGAGCCACCAATAGGCCTACCTCTATATTAATGGAAATGGGACGCAACGGAAACACAGGGCTTGAAATGAGGGATACCATTTCTAATGAAAAAGCTTTACAGGTGGATGACCACGTTTGGCCAGCGACGAGACTACGTGATTCATTTGTTTTGTTGTATGTGACGTTGTATGTATGTGCGTGTTTGTTTGTGTATGTAGGCTATATAGCAGTCACGTGTATAGACATTTGGCAGGTGTTAATTCTTAGTGAATTATTTTTTAAACCCAGGATATATGCATGAGCACATCTTTTATTTACGTGCATCTGGATTATTTCGATATAGCCACCAATATGCCTAAAATGAAGATATTTAAACTCTCTTAATCAAAATGATCAAACCACACAGAGGAGATGATTTAGCTTTCACTACTGCTACATTTACGAGATCATGCCTCAAGGAAATATTGCAACCGTGTGCATGCTGTAGGGCACCACAAAATAAATAACAATTTAAATCAAATGTTTACACAAAGTTGCACAAAGCTGTTTTCTGAATAAATAAAATGATAAACCAACCAATTAAACTACAAAGCTGGCCCTTTTAAAATTGGAACAGGTGTGTTTCCCCTCTTCCCTCTCAATAAATCTGGGTCAGATTTATACAAAATGCATACAATGATTTTTCCCTTGGGGATTAATAAAGTATATTTGATTCTGTTTTTTGTTGATACCCTCTAAAACCATGTGTATACCTTTTCCAACACATAAACTTGAATTTTTAAATTAAGATTCTGGAGTGGTGCAGAAATCGACACTGAGATGTTTGACTGTGATTTAATTAGGAGATTGAACAGAAGTTGATGTAAGTTGAACATTGCATGGTTTGTAACATATGTTTTTGAGGTTCTAAGTCAGTTTCACTGTTATTATTTTGTAGCCTCAACAACATTCTGTAAAACGCCAAAGGCACAAGTTAATTTTACATTATTTAAGGGGATGGATTCCATCAGTTTTTATTTGAACCACCATCGGCCTGTCAATAATCATTTTATTTAAGCCTACATCATGGAGCATCTTGTTAAGTCAGTTTTACAACACCTCATACTCGTGACATTTATACCTTTCTCAGTTGTTCAACACTAATAATGGTAGGCTGTATGAGATACCATGACCACAATCATTAACCTAATTACCAATATTATGAACCAATGCTCCCTTAGATTGCACTTTTCAACCATACTTTATTTAAAACATAACATACAATTCAGACATTATTCAACATCCTTCTGGATAAAATCTGTTCACACTGAACATACTTCCCTTCAAATTGTTTAACCTAACCTTCCTGCTATCTGCTTTAATCCCCACAAGGGCAAACACCTATTGCACAACATTTAATTAGCAGTTAGAGCTTGAGCAATAAAAGGGTCACAGTGAACTCCTCTGTTTTTAAGTAATGGGTGACCAAAGGATAAAGACAAGAATATCAAGGATTTTTTTTTTGTACACAGTATATTTTTGTACATACACTTTGACGTGTCCAACTTTAACTTTGAGGGGTGTAGACAATCATTTCTGGAGGAAAAATTACATATTTTTGCAAGAGCAAGCATTTTTATTGACTTAATTACCTGCTCTAACAGTTTCATGTCAGGTACATCCAGTATTTAAGGATTTACTTCATAAAATAGTGACAATATAGCAAAATTAGAGAAGCAACATGCTAACTCCTTCAAGCTCATAGACATTCTGGGGAATGAAACAAGCTGTTCAAAATAAAAAATCAGACACACCTTCTTGTTTCTAAAACTGAGAGAGAAAGGGACATTTATGAAAGAAAATCAATAAAGAGCAGCAACAGAACTGGGAGCAACTAGGTAAGAGGTAACATTTACTTTTCACCCAAAGTGGAATATTGTGATAAATAAGGGAGGGGAAATTAGACAATAATGACAAGGTAAGGATAGAAATCAAAAAATACATTTTGTAATCCTTGTAAATTACCAGAAGCTGTAAACTCAGATTTTTTTAGTTGCATCAAATATATATATGCTAGTACTATAGGATATGATGGAAGAAATTAAAAGGTTAGAGCTAAGAATAGTAGGATGAAAGAGCATTTAAAACACTTAACTTCCATCAAGAATGTAATTAATCTTTGGTCACCTTCCATGAGAGCGGGGTACTGTAGGAGGTCACTAGCTCCACACGGTGGCAGTCTTGCGACACTTAGGATGCAAGCTTCCCTTAAAACACAAAGAAGACGAAGAAGAAGAAGCAGAAGATCGAAATGGCGGCGCCAGCAGAGAGGATGGAGGTACGGTGTTACAATAGAAACTGCAATAATCTGTATTTTGTCTTTTTACATTTCACGTCTAGACTTAATTTTGTCAGCAAATGTGTTGTGTATCTCCACGCAGTCTTTACATATGTTTTAATTTTTCATTACATAAGCGCAGGCTCGTGATGTATCCATTTTAAGTTAAGCTAGTTAACGTTAACTGTGACTTCTGTGATGCAGTTGCCGCTCACTCATTTAGAATCGCATCACAGAGCCAAATTTAATTTGTACAGTTTAACCTTTCTGTATGTATTTGGTCTTATCAGTCGGTGTCCAATGCTGCAGGTCTGATAACCTGATATTAGCAGAAACGCCGTTTTACTTTGTGCGAAAGCCAGCCGGCCTTTGAGACCGCATGGGAACTAACGTGTTGGCTTCCGAGTTAGCTTTATCTTAACTTACTTCAGGTGAGGATGCTGCCTCATCGCACACTGGTTTTATTCCGTTTACCGCTAGCTTGCTTTTAGCAGAATCCACGGTCGTGCGAAGATATTTATCCACTGCGACATAAGCATTATTTACTGACTATAAGTTATGATTTGTTCTTGGTCGACTAATGAATAGCATAGCGTAGCATTAAAAAAAAAAACTTAACAGCGTTTTCTGTTAGGTAACGCTTCGATTTACCTGTTAATTGGCTTTACCAAGAGCAAGGGACTGGCAATTAAGTCACATCCGATGATTAGCCGTAATTTAGAGACTTTTGATGAGTCGGTGAAAGAAATTGTAGAAGTTTATAGACTATCATTGGCAATCTTAAAGGAAGGCCGAAATCTCATCGGAGTACTATGAACCATGTGCTCTTTTGTGCTGCGTGGGAGGCTGGCCTGACTGAATGAAACTCTGTTATCCACGGATAAAACGCACTTGAGCACTTTATGTAAAAGTCTTTTCCGACCAGACGCGTATCTTTTCTGCTATTACATTAGCGACATTTAAGAAAAAAAAATCTACTTCAATTACCTTATCCACGTAGGGCCGAGATTTAAAATTGACTGATGATAAAACATAGTGGGATATACGCTATATGCCGGTAGAAAAACGAAAAGTTTTAACTAGTTACTACTTCGATGTATTGAAATTGAATGATGCATATAAGACAAACATACCAGGATAACTTTCGGAACGTGGAGTTTTATGTAATTTAAGTTAACTTTAATGTAATTTATGGTCGCGTTTTGCTCTTGTTTTCGTGGCTCAAAATTTGTTTTTATTTCCATGCTTATTAAGTGCACACACGTGCATGCGAATCGTTCTTTAAACTGGCACTCGCAATATGTTGCTTTTTATGAGATCCAATGAATTCAGTTTGACCACATTATATTCAGCAAAATGGAAGGTTTCTCGTTCGATGAATTGAAAGCAATATAAAAACGAATGTGTTAACTTACACAGTGAATTAAAACTATCTAAAGTTGTAACTATAGACTATTTAGTTTAACATTTACACAGAAAACTGATACAAGTTGATTTTATATGGCTAAATCTGTCAACATGACTGGACACTTATATACACCCATGTTGAGTCATGGGCATAGCGCCCCATACTGGCAACAGTGAGAAGACGTTAAATGATAAAGACCATCAGATTTCAATGACCTTTTCTTAGTGTGGTCTATACATGATATACAGCAGTGTTTTGTTTTGTTTTTTTAGCAAAACACTAAACGTGCTATACATTTTCAATTCCTGTCATCACCCTGATGCATGCAAAGACAAACCACTTGTTTTTATGTATGCGGCCATTTTGATCACCAAGTGTAGGGATTTGATTCATCTTAACCGAGAATAGCATGACTAGCGTTTTTTTTTTTTATTTTATTTTATTTTATTTTATTTTTTTTTATTAAAGACTTGGACCGTGGTTGCAGGCAGACTTCCTTTGCACACTTGAAATCTAGAGGGCTGTTGCCATGAAAATACAAAGCGCAATGAATTGTATCAGAGCCCATGTGTCAGATACCTCAAGTTGCTGTCCCTACTAGGCTGGACACACTCCACCACTAATGCATTTTAATGGCTCGGTACATGGTAGGATGATGGCATTTGTTAAAGGAAGCCCTGATGACTAGATATTGCACTATACTTGTCATTTACTGGGTACAGTTGTCCAGTCAGTTTACTTTGCTTGGTTTATAGTCTGCAGATGTCCTCTATATAGGCTAACTTTTTCACTTTTATGGTATGGTAGGAGGTGCTGTTCAAGTACAACTCAAGACATTACTTCTGACACTCAGTATTTTAATTAGACCTGTGAGTCTAGTAGACCTTTAAATCCAGGAGCAAAGCCCATGCTTGCTTCAAGTAGTGACTGTGTTTCTCTTTTGTTGAGGTGTCACAGGGGGAGAGCTCAGCCAAGCCTGCTGCAGAGGATATGACATCAAAGGACTACTATTTTGACTCATATGCCCACTTTGGCATCCACGAGGTAATTTACTTGCAATCCCTCATTATTGTAATGATTGAACAGTTTTAAGGTGGTGTCATTTTTGTCGCAAACTCTTCATCCTTCTGTTTATTGTCACTGTAGGAGATGCTGAAAGATGAGGTGCGGACGATGACTTATCGCAATTCCATGTTCCACAACACACATCTGTTCAAGGACAAGGTGGTGCTGGATGTGGGCAGTGGGACAGGCATCCTCTGCATGTTTGCTGCCAAGGCTGGAGCCAAGAAAGTTATAGGGGTATGTGTTGAGCATATCACAACTAATCTGTGATTTTCTAGACTAGATTTGTAGGGTTGAGTGGCAATACTTCTTCATAGTAGCATCAGAAATGAAAATGTGAATTTAAATGTTCTTTGGGTTTGTCTTAACAGATTGAGTGCAGCAGCATTTCAGACTACGCTGTGAAAATTGTGAAGGCCAACAAACTTGATGATGGTGAGTTGTGTCAAATTCTTGAAACATGGTTTAGTACATACACTTTAGTGAATATAAGTCTATTTAAATTTCTGCTAGACCACCTGTATCCCTTTCTTTGTGAGTGCCAGAGAGCATTTTTTCCCCAATTGCACAGAACATTTTTTAAAATGCTGTATGCCATATGTATGGAAACAGAATATCTCATTAGTTAACAACATGCTATGTTTTTGTGTAATTGCATAAGCCTAATATCTGCAACTGTGTATGAAAGCCAGTTTAGATCAGAAGTGATATACATACAAAAAAGCTGGGCAGAGTTGTAATGTTGAACACAAATTTTGAATGTTAAGATTTCATTGGCCTTCTTGTGTCTCCAGTTGTGACTATTATCAAAGGGAAGGTTGAGGAGGTGGAGCTGCCTGTGGACGGAGTCGACATCATCATCTCAGAGTGGATGGGCTATTGCCTCTTCTATGAGTCCATGCTCAATACAGTCATTTATGCCAGGGACAAGTGGCTGGTATGTATGTGCATCTGTGAAACTTCAGGTCTTCAAGATAATTGAATGACAAAATTTCATATCATTCTGGCAATACATTTGAATCACTAACTTTAACCTGTAATCATAAGATAGGAAACAGGCACACAAATACTTACCCTATGAACCCAAATGTAATGAGTTGTTGTCTCATAGCTGAGTCGGATTCTGTCATTTTCTCTCCAACAGAAACCAGATGGTCTCATATTTCCAGACAGAGCAACTCTGTATGTCACCGCCATCGAAGACAGGCAGTACAAGGACTACAAAATCCACTGTGAGTAGTCTTCCATTCATTGGCTTGGAAATCTGCAGAAGTCCAGGAGGGTACAGCTCTGTTTTCAAGAAAAGCCTTGTTTTGTGTTCCCAACAGGTTTCATATTCCAAACAATAGATAGTAATTAGACTGATAAGCTCAACACTTTGCAGGGTTTCCCCACAGAAAACAGCTAGTATGTTTTGGCGGAAGACACGGCCCTAGCTGTGGCTTAATACAATCTATGCCACCCTGAAATGCACTCTGAGCACTAAGAGGACAGGACTGGACATCACTGGCTGTTAATGAGAAGTTTTCAATGAACTGACTGGTCTGTGTGTCTGCATTTCTGAATCCAGGGTGGGAGAACGTGTATGGTTTCAACATGTCCTGCATCAAGGAGGTGGCGATTAAGGAACCCCTGGTTGATGTGGTGGACCCAAAGCAGCTGGTTAGCAGCGCCTGTCTCATCAAGGTGTGTGGAGGACTCATTTGTTTGATATTATGCTTATCATATAGAGGTGCTTCTGTTTTTTTTTTTTACTACAAAGTGTTGTACTGAGTCTGACGCATCTTGGGGATTTGTTTGTTTAGGAGGTGGACATCTACACAGTGAAGGCAGAGGACCTGACCTTCACCTCGCCATTCTGCCTGCAGGTGAAGAGGAACGACTACATCCACGCTTTGGTCACCTACTTCAACATAGAGTTCACCCGCTGTCACAAGAGGACCGGCTTCTCTACCAGTCAGTCCGCCTTCTTTCATACATGCACCTGTTGTCTTATGGCTCTATATAAATAACTATGGTAGTTTGGTGGTCTACCTGTTATTTTAGTCACTGTTCAAGAGCAAATACGATTTGATGATTTATGATCCTTTTATTATTAACTGACTGTTTTTATGTTATGATCTTATTAGTAAGAATATTATAACATTTGTTCCAGTAATAGTATCATCAATAATTTGGTTTAAGAATCTGGAGCAACTTGACTTTGCAGCTAACTGTATCCATGTTTTACAGACGGAAGTAAATGGAGAATAATAGATGACCTAAGAACTTAAATTAATTTAGCCCCTCATTTTCAGCCAACACAATCCTTAGTGGGGGGGGTCTGATCCCGAAATGCAGATGCGTTCATTGCGCAGGCTAAACCCAACGCTGATGGAGGGGCGGCTGGGTGCATTTGCTAACTAATTCTTTTGTGCGTTTGTAATGGGTGTAAAGCATATCATCCCAGCTTTATTATCACGATGACTACAGGTTTAAAAAAAAAAAAAAAAAAGTCAAGTTGAAACAGGAAAACTTTAGCAGCCATGTCATAACCAGCTCAACTTAAATTGTAGTTTTGGAAATACATTTTCCAGTGAAGCAGACTATCTTTTTGTAATTATGGTCAGCACTGCCGTATTTGAGTTCAAGAGCAGTTGTTGAGATTGTTTATCATTCAGGCGTGTTGAAATCCTGCAGATGCAATTAGTAGGACTAGGAGGACGCTTCAGATGAGCAGCATCATGTGTAACTGTCAAGACGAAGTGAAAATTTCATCAAATAAGTCAAAAACAAAGTGTAGCTTTAATGAACAGGGCATCTCATATGCATACTGTAGCACAAAGTGATGGAGAGTCTTTGGTTTCTTATTAGACTTTCATTTAAGCTTGGACATTACCACAAGGAAGTGTTGGGTTCCCGTAGTAAACTACAAGTTGTTGTTTTTTTTTTTCCTTTTTCTGCTGGCTGTGTCATAGTAACCTTTCTCTCTTGACCAGGCCTGAATATCCATCTTCAGAGCTCAAAATGTTCTGTTTGGGCAGCAGACTGTATTCATGCATTCTTTATTGTCCCCCTCACAGGCCCAGAGTCTCCGTACACCCACTGGAAGCAGACAGTCTTCTACCTGGATGATTACCTGACTGTGAAGACTGGTGAAGAGATCTTTGGCACAATCAGCATGAAGCCAAACATCAAGAACAATGTAAGCAGTGCCACACTTTTCAAAACAAGCTCGGACATTCTTTGCCACTTGCTGTGCTTAATTTTAATGAAACGTTTGTGTGCATCCTGCCTGACTCGTTGCTGTGTTTTTGCAGAGGGACCTGGACTTCACCGTAGACATTGACTTCAAGGGGCAACTGTGTGAGGTGTCGAAGACGTCCGAGTACCGGATGCGCTAGAAGTCTCTGTAACCCCCCTCCCCCACCTCCCCGTGTTAGCTTGTCTTTCGTAGAGGACAGATTTTGCTGTTTGACTTGGAGTCTGTACAATAGTTTGACGCTCCCCATGCAGCAACGTTTTAATAACTGTCTTTTTTTTTTTGTCATTTTCTTGTTAAACAGTATTTAAAAGGTCTCGCCCATGGGGTCTACGTGCGTCGGCATGGTGTTGCATTGTGCCACAGTTGCTCGACATAATGCGTGTATTTGACATGTCCCAGGTGTTTCTGTCTAACATCTCCGTGGGTTTGGGTCTTGGGTTCTTGTCCTTTTGCATGTGCGAGATCCATATAGACAGCAACACATCAGCCCCGCCGACATGTCTGCATAGTGTTACTGTTCAGTCACTTTGGAACTCTGTATAGTTACATTATATGACCCAGCTACTTATCTCCCTTTATTTTTTTTTTATTCTGTTGAAGCTGTGCGTGTGGGTTTTTTCGGATTTCTGTATACTCAAGAAACCCTGCCTATTCACTCGTGTACCTCTGAATAGAAACCATATGTAACTGATGAGAAAGCTGTCCACCACATACTGTAGGCCCTGTTTAAACCAAAAATGCCATGATTAAAAAAGAAAATAAATTAATATTAATACAACAGGTGTGGTGCTGGTGTGAACGTGATGCTCCAGTTTCAAGTGAAGAACACACTGTAAAGTTATCAGATTTTTTCCCCCCAGACTTTCTACACAGTGCATACCAATGTCCAAGTGTATTCTTTTCATATAGTAAACAATATCCAGATACTTCATTTAAACATGAATGTGTGTGTTGATGTAAATCAAACTGCGATTTTGTAAAGCTACTGTCTATTAAACTACAAAGAGACATCAAATGTTTTCCTAAGATTAAATGCGTGTTTTGCTTTCTAGCCACCCACAACCTATTCTGGTGTATTTTTAGCTGTGAGCAGGAATGAATGGTGATTATTAATACAATACTTGCAGAATAGGCTTTTGTAAAGCAGTGCTTTTTCAAGTTTGAACCCTCTACATAATAAAAACCTGCTTAAAATCAGTATTTAGTAGAGATTTGGGAGAAGATTTAAGGTGTTGCACAAATTCAGGTTTGCTCACATACAGGAAGTTAATTTTAACCATAACCACAAGTGTGCTGCTGCAAATGTGCAATAGTTTGAGCCTGTACCATGTAAGAGCTGGTGTGCACAACTGTTAATGTGCTAGTCCCATGGACACCACGGACGGCATGTTCGGCCTCGATCAAGTCACACCCATATGAGAATTACCACACAAGCATCTTGAAGTGTTAATTCCTGCTGTACCTGAGGAAAAATATAATCAGACGGTCTGGTTTCAGATGGCTCCACATCTGTGCTTGAGATCCTGATGTATCAGCTGCTACCTGAGTCAATTTTAACCGTGGTTTGCTTGCTTAGAAAAAAACAAAAGAAGCTGTAAATGTAGCTTTTCTTGCATCAGCTACAGCCTGGAGCGAGCTGCCTGGTACTGCATGTTGGTGTGAGGACTCTTAACATTCAGTTTCTGTATTTTCACTGCCCCTTTGAGTATTTACAATATGGAATATATATTTATGGGAAATCAGCAATAAATAAATAGACTGCTTCAGTCTTAAGTATTCTCTTCTATTCTGGTCAATATTTGGTAAGCAGTAGAACCGGACAATATCAAGATAAAACAAAACAAAAACAAAAATCAAGATGTAAAATGGACTAATGTAGCCTTTGGTAATTGTATAAAAGGTGTTGATGATTGGTGATATTTAAAATCCTAAATATATCCTACCATTTACATTGCATAAATCAGATATGGTAGAATCAGTTTTGCAATTGTGGGTTGTTTCCCATGCTGGGATCATATTAACTTGTTTTTTCTCTCTTCTACATTAAATTTAGAAGAGATCAATATTGTTTCCATGTCTTTATGTAAAAGAACACTGTTAAAAATTACAGCAATCTATTTAAAGTTGAGTCGGGGCTTTTCGAAGCAGGCTGTTGACATAAATGCTCTCTACTGTGGAAAGTGGCTCTTGAATTTTATTATCAAATTGGCAAACCTGATTATTTAATACCAGATATAAAATGATCCCAAATCAAGATGCTAAAGTTATTAGATTTATGACTTGTGTCACTCGGTTCCTCAAAATTGTGATAAAAATTTGTTTCCTGCCAGCATGCAGTCTAGCTGTAGGAACCAGGAAATTTTATTCTTTTCTTTCACTGACACAATATTTCAACCCTCTGAGCATATTGAAATCAAGAAATCACCTGGTGAAAATGTCCCTTTTTATTTAACATATCCCAAATATGACTTTAAATATTTAATTTTACTCAAAAGTAGACTTGGAAGTTAACAACAGTACACAAATATATTTCGTTTGTCCTTGAACATTTTTTATATTCAGTCATTAATGAGCAAACATTTAATGTTCTCAAGGAAAAAGTCAAAAATAACAATGAAAATCAGAAGTGAAGTTGAAACATAGTGGATTGGCCACATGGTGGCAAGTTATGGCTGGGTTTAGTCATCATCATCATCATCATCATCAAAGACGTCAGCTACAGTCCTGTGGATGGAGAGACAAACGGAGGTTACAGACCATAATTCATCATCTTTAATCAGGTTCTTGTCAGGTGGTATTATGACTTACTTATAGATGGATCCAGTCACTTCATCAAGAAAGCCCCCTTAATAAAAAAGAAACAAAATAAATGTGAACAATCAGCAAAAAAAAAATTTCATCAGAAGTACAACTGTTGCCCAACACATACTATAACACTCTAGAACTCTTTAGATTGAATTGATCAATGGAAAATAATGTATCTATAGGTCTACCAGTGCTTACATGACACTGACATGAGGATAGCAGGAATTTCATGTTATTCTCCACCGCAGGATTAAAACGCTAATTTATATAGACAGCACTTGAGAATTAAAGTATAAAAAAAAACAAAAAGAACTTTTTTCTGTCACTTCTCTCTCTTTCTCTCTCTCTCTCTCTCTCTCTCTCTCTCTCTCTCTCTCCAAATGTTGCACTTGAAATATATAATAATGATAAACCCTATTTGGAGGTTGTACCATTGGTGAACTCAGGTGCCCTTTTTTTTTAAATTTTATTTTTATAATTTTTACCCCCACCCCTCAAACATCCTGCGTCCACCAGTGGGTCGTACCTACATGGCTGAATGCAGCCGTCATAAGTCTCTTTGGATAAAAGTATCAGGTAAATGGATAGAATGCAATGTTTTCTGCTGCTGTGTTGGAAAGAAAGTTCATTATTCTTCATCATTTGGTCATGTAAATAGTATAAGAGGAAGGCAAACCTTCCTTTTCTAATGTGACTTGTGCAGAGGTGTTTTTTTTTTTTTCCTGTGGCAGCTTTGCATTTACTCACCTGGCTGGCAAAGAGTTTGGCAAGCAGGACACACGTGGCAGAAATTGCACATCTGTGGACAAGAATAAAAGCAACGGATACAGAAAATGACTGAAAGCTTTCCCATTGAATCACAGGAAACCCTATCCGTCGGTCTGATCCTGGTGTTATACATTCTTAATAGGTTTCCTTTTCAAAGGGGGACTCGACTGTCATAGGTTACTTCATACATGTATCCTTATATCATAGGTCTTTTGTAGCCTTATATCTTAGAAGTATTAACGCCATAGTATGTTATAGTTATTGCTTAGTAGTCAGAATTTGTATTTAGTATCTCTTAATATTGAATTGCTTTCATTATTTTCATATTTATGGTAAGGCTTGATGCTGAATGATTGAGTTTGCTCGATATTTTAATATCCTAAAGGTGTGAAACCATATGAATGCCATCCCAATGAAAATGTGAATTCAATTCATTTATTCTTCAAGCAATATTCAAGCACCTAGATATTCAATTATGACCTGTGTATTTGATAAGACTAATAATGTAAAGAATAGGGGAGCCATCAGCTTTTATAATGATATAGTTATTCTTTGTATGAAGACAGTAAGCCTCAACATAAAAATAAGACACAACACAGCCTGGTATATTTATGTGTTGTTCTACGTCAAAGCATGCCAAGCCACTAAATGGTGGGCTATGGCATCTAAACCCTAAGCATGCAGTTTGGATTATTTTCCAGAATGAAGATTGCTCCTCCCCTTGCTGTGTGTTTTACTGGCTTTCTGAGTCATGGCTGATCAGAGGACTTGTTACACATTGTTTGTAGGCAGCCCATAGCCAGGGTCAGTATACTATTAAAGGACCAGGGAAGAATTCTGTTAATTCTGATAAATTAAATGATGAAATTATCTTAGGAAGAAACTGTAAAACTAGTCATTATCATCAGAGGGTCCTTGAACAGATGATCAGTTCTGAACATTTCTGTTCAAATCAAAGCTTAGAATTGCGATATTTCTTCAAATGTACTTTATTCTACAGGTCAAATTTAGGACACCACGAAAAACAAACCGCTAGGACAAACTAGATCAAGAAGTCAGTCAAGGCTGTAGAAGTGCTTAGAGTTCATTATCCATAACACGTAGGGACCCCTTTGTTTAATTGGTTTTTCAATATAGTGTGTATAGTTCAGTTTTATATATATGTATATAAGAAAATTGAGTAATTTATCTGAGAAAGTCTACTTGCTCTTGCTTTAACAGCTTTTCTGGCACCATTTACTTGGTAGCACCATAAACCCATAGTTCAGCAGCTACAGGGACTGAGCTGTTGATTTTATCTGTAAAAATAAGATTCTGTGGGTTCAGAGGTTAATAATAGCCTGGCAGTGCCAGAGTTATTCACAAATATCACATCACAGAAACTCGATCCTGATTTGATTGGCCCTGCATACGTTGACAGTTTGTCTGAGTTTCATTTGTTACGTAAACCTTTAAATGACAATTAAGTTCACGAAAACTAAGTGTTTAAGTTTAGTCAAAGAAAGACCTGTCATTCAGTTTAGGATGCAAAACTACTGATCTAAGGTGAGGTCAAAGAAGTTCCTAATTAGGTGTTATAAAAGTGAAAAGTTAATGAAATGCATTAATACAAGAAGTTATCTCCTTTTAGTGACATAGTAACTCTGCTTACATAAAAAATGTGGGACATAAGTGCCAGTCTAAGACATTGTCCTGCTTTATCCTCATGTCCTCTCTTCTCCCTTTACTTTCACACTCTATGTTGTATATAATTACTACAACCACTAGAGGGCGCATGTTAGGACAAACATAAGCATTGGTAGTAATATGGTGTTGTACAGGGTCATATTTAGGGGGGGGGGACTCCGCAACATACATTAATATGACAGGAGATTGAACTCTTTCTTCCTAACCTGCTGGAAGATGGACCAAGCCATGAACTGACAATAGTTATGGGAAAAATTGTTGTTTTGATTGTTTGATAACATACCGATTAAATGCTACTTAACACATTAAAATTTTGACCTGTTGTTGCTTGAAGACCACCAAATTCTTCACTTAACACACTGAGAGGAACATAATGACTACAACAAACATAATGAAAATGTATCCTGTACTTAGACACAGAGATATTTAACTCTGAACCAAATATGCCAACCTGATGTCAACCTGTGTGTCGTAGGAATAGTCAGACTGTAAGCAAACTCATAGGTCAAAGGTCAAATCTGCCTATTTGTCCAGACTATGGGCCCAATATATGATTATTCAGGGAAAAAAAATACTTGTGTGTGAATGTAGGCGAGGTCAAGAGGGCGCCTACAGGTCATCAGTATCTATTCTCAAACATGCTGTTCATTCTATTCCATTTTTTAAAAAATATATAAATTACAGCGGTTCGTCTTGAAGCTGGTTTAAGAGAGACCCTCCATCACTATCTTTAACAGAGTTGGTTAGATTTTCCTTTGCCTTGGTGTTTGAGGGGAGCATGTGCTAAATATAAGTTAAATGTATTATAATTTTCTTACCTTGCAGTCATCACAGTGTTCAGACTTGTCTCCTTCTTTACAAGGACATTTGTCACACTCGTCACAGTGCTGGAAAAAGATAGATTTAGTTAAAAAGAAATCTTTAGAAATTACCACACAAACCAGGGTCTACAAGGTAGATATGTATAAAAGGCCAGATTACATGTACAAATATGCTACTTTCAGACATACCTCACAGAATTCACAATATGAGCACAGGGAGCCCTTGTGATAAGCACCATCGTCGTCATCATCGTCATCATCTGCACATAATATTGATAATAATTATGTGACTTTTAAAGGCATTTGATGTAACAAGATGTAACACTCAATGCTAAATCAAAATGTATGTTTAATAAAGTTAAAGATTATAGTTGTAAATTACATTAATCTGAGTGTAGTAAACATTTTTCGGGATGTGAAGCAATTTTCTTTATTTTTTATTTATTTATTTATTTATTATTATTATTATTATTATTATTATTATTATTATTATTATTATTATTATTATTA
>JAOWBC010000458.1:339424-350231 GCA_028566105.1 Hypoplectrus providencianus | reverse complement strand
AATAATAATAATAATAATAATAATAATAACTAGTGAGCCATAAAGATTCTGGTGGGGGGCTTCATTTACCTCTTGTTAATGCTGAGTTAAGCCCACAGGGAAAGGCAATTTTTTTTCATCTAACTAGTGGAGAGAAAGCACCATTTCTCAAAATAGGTAAATTGGAGGTAAACCAAGCATGGAGCCATTGCTTCACAGTACTTTTACAGATCAGGTACATAGCTTGTGTAAAGTGTTTGTGATGCTTGTTCAGGTTTGCTTGGAGCTGAGGTGAGGAGCTCCATTGTCGGGGGTCATGATGCTGAAACGGACAGCTGGCCTTGGATGGTTTACCTGAACATCACATCTGAAGAGGGCGACCGATGGCGCTGTGGTGGCACCCTACTTACCACTGACTGGGTGCTTACTGCAGCAAACTGCTGGGAAAGGTGAGTGTATGTGGGTATTGTCAATCATCTTCTGTAAGACTGGTTATTATCAGCACCACTATGCTGTAATATTTAATATATTTTAATCAGTTACAGTGAAATCATCTCAGGGCTACATGGTGGTGTAGTGGTTAGCACTATTGGATCTTCTGTGTGTAGTTTTTCAAGTTCTCCCTTTGTCGGTGTGGGTTCCCTTCCACAGTCTAGAAAAATGCACCTTGGATTTAAATCTGTGAAGGTGTTCCCTGCCTCACACCCAGTGTCACCTGGGATTGGCCTCCTATGATCCGAGTTCAGATAAACTGCTAAGGATAATAAATAAATAAATTAATTAAATCATCCTATTCTCAAAATAACTATGATAACATGATATATATATTTTTCAAATTAAATGGAAAGATGAATTGTTTGATTATTGTTTGTAAGAATGATTTTCATACTGATAACAACAAAAAGCATTCAAGGTACTGATAGCCATCAGTAAATACATATGTAAAGGTTCAAATATGATGTATATGATGTATATTCTAAAACACAGTGAATATTAGAAACATACAGATAATGTAGATTCTGCATGTAATATTAGAAAGTGTACTGTGTGTTACATTTACAGTTAGAAGATTATCCATATATGTACTTGTGTGTTGCCAGGTACCCTCGTCCTAACCTGCGTCGATCAATGGTCTGGGTGGGCGTGAAAGAAAACCTTCTGAAAGGGGCTGTCTTTTACAAGGGTGTGATTCATGCCATTCCTCACCCTGAGTACCGGAATCTGAGCACTGGCTACATAAATGACATCGCTATGGTGAAGCTCAAGACGAAGGTGAAATTCTCACCGCGGGTTGCTGCGGTTAAATTGCCCAATGCCGAAGACAAGTTCGACTCTACATCTGAGTGTTGGATCACTGGCTGGGGGAACACTGGGACTAATGGTATGGAGACAAAAAACACAATGACATACACATGTACATTGGCTTCTCAGGAACAAGATAGTGTAATATGATTCTGTGTTTCAGTGGAACATGTAATAGGCTTATAAAGGCTTTAGAAGTACCCTCATTTAAATATAAAACTGCTTATAAACCCAAACATACAAAAATTGTAAATGTAAAATCAGCTAGATGTGTTTCAATGATGGTTGTGTTGGATTATTTCCTGACTTCTATCTGAGGTCCTCATTTAGTTTCTGTTTTCCACAAAATATTTATCTCCCTGTTTATTCCCCAGAACAAATGAAATGAGTTTGCTCTTAATTTTGATTTAAAATTCACATTCACATTCAACTAGTATTCAAACTGCTCATGGGCTGTTATATCTAATGGAAATACAGTTACCTTTCACTTGGTTTAACTGCTGGACACAAACAGAGTCTGGCTTCATATTAACGGGGCTATAAGCAGTGTTAAGTGTGACTATTGTGTACTGTGACTATATTTTTAAAATCTACACTAGTTACAGAATGATATATTTTCCTCTGTCTGGTCTTAGGTAAAATATCATCTCTTCTCATCTCTGTGTGTGTACGTTCTGTGTGTGTCTGTGTTTGTGTGGGTAGCTCCACTGCGGACTCCAGAAAACCTTCAGGAGCTGAAGATTCCCATCCTTTCTCAGAGTGTGTGTCAGGCTTCGTATCCTCAGCTAAACTCCAACATGCTGTGTGCCGGGGACATGGCTGGAGGGAAGGATGCCTGTGAAGTAAGTTTTACACTCTTAGCTATTAAGCTACAATGAAATGCTACTTATCTATTGATGAATCAATACTAAAATTTGTCTTTTTTTTTTTTTTTTTTACATTTTAATTAGTTAGAACAGACATGTTTTCTGCAAAATCAGGTACATTTTGCTGGAATTTCACTGAAGTGAGGATGTGTATATTAGTGTTTTGGTACATTGTTATAATGGTGTTTTTCTTCAATAAAATAAAATCCCAATGGCTGACCTATTCATTCCATGCCACCTTTGACTGCTGAGTTTAAGATAACAGCTTCTAGTTAAGAGAGAACAGAACAAAATGTAGATAAACATAAGACAGACAAATAATGGTGCGTGTGTGTGTTTTCTGTGCTTCTAAAGGGGGATTACGGCGGCCCACTGATGTGCCGTGCAGCCGGTGGCTTTGTGCAGGTTGGCATCATGAGTTATGGGAGTCCTGATGGTTGCGGTCTTCCAGGCCGCCCTGGCATCTACACCCAAGTGTCCAAGTACCTGACCTTCATCAATGACTACATCCACCGTGACTAGTGTGCGGGAAATGATGTATTTCCTTGTTAAGAAGTGAACAATAAATGATCATACAAAAAGCATTTTTTTTGTATACTTACTAAAGTGATAATAGAGCAAAACAGATTTAATGCATTTCAGCTGAAAGAGCAGAACAGAACAAATACACTGGAGAGAATTTGGTGAGTCCCACCAAGAAGTTCAAACACAGTCATATTTGTAGTTAGAAGTTTGTTCCCTAATCACCCCATGCAGCAAAGCAAGATTCTCACAAACAGATAGAAATGTATAAAGTACACTAGTATAATTGTAAATCTACATTCAAGAAGATGGCAGAATACAAAAGATAATACAAAATTAAAAAAGGCAAGATATTACATGCAGTGTGAATCCCCCTTTGGTCATATTTTGGTAATTCAGCATATACAAAAATGTGTCCTAACATTAGTTATAACACTCATGTCATTAAGCAAATAAATGAACCTTGCGCAAATTGAAGATTACTGCTCTGCTGTTTTTATAGAACTTTAAATTCAAGTGTGAATGAGCAAGCCAGAGGGAAAGCAAACAGCACACTCAATTTGTAAAGTAAAGGTTTAAGCAGAAGACACAACCTTGGATATCACTGTCGGCAGGAATAAAGCAAAAGGCAAGTTAGAATATTACAAATATTTCTCAATTCTGAATTCTTGGCTTGGACACAACACAATTTGCCTGAGAAATCAGATTTCCAGCTGTAAGTTTTTCTATATATGAAGTTAATGTATAAGCATGACATCACACCACACTTTGCACTCAATAAAACATCTGTTATGCTCTAGCAAATGAGAAAAGATTGGGAGGGACTTGGATGGAAAAGGGAATATAGGGTGTTACCCAAGATAAAGTGATAAAAGCCATTCAAGTTCAACTCCAAAAAATAATGATTGGGTTGTGTGCTCAATCATTGTAATAAAAATGAGGCCACTTTGAATTGAAGGTGTGGAAAGCATTTTAAAAAGAATTTATTGGGGAGGTTTATTCACACAAAACTACCCTTAATCAGCTAAAGAAAATTATTCTCTGAGAGTGTAGTAACCCAACAAAGAGACAATAAAAATGAGGAAACAATATGTGTTTGTTCCTGTCCTTCCTAAAGCAGAATAACTTACTTTTATATTAAAAGTAAAATAAATAAATAAATATATAAAATGTTAAACAACAGCCATAAATCAAATTACTTTTAAATAAATATTTAATGAACTTTTAAGAATGAACTTTGGTTTCTTTAATGCTTGCATATATGCTGGTAAAACAGAACAAAAAAAAAAAACTCTCACTCACAAGATGCTCTTGTTGAAATGTTTATTCTTTTTTGATTATTGTTTTTCTTTATACACATATTCACGTTCTTCTTCTGATAAAGTTTTTTGGTATTATATTAGCCCTTATTCAAACTGATTAAAGGACAACGACTTTAAAGTTTGCGTTGGAATCTTGGATAATAAAGTTAAAAGGAAAAAAAACGCCCAGGCCGCCCAAGCCGAAACCGGAGCAGTGTTGACCAACTATTTTTCCCATCATTCTTTGTCGTCCGGTGTAAGGGAAGGAAGATGGCGGCCATTGATGGAATAGGGCTGCTGTTTCGCATTTAAAACAGCAAAAACGAAAACAAACAGTTGATGTTGTATTTAAACGGCTGATTACATGTCCTGCAAGATTCTGATTTCGGTCTGAGACTGCAGAATAACGGACTACAGGTAAATCCTTAACGTTAGCTCACAGCCCCTGATGTTGCATAGGGCTAACGTTAGCTACTGTAAGCTAAATGAACAGTCAAGCTACCTTACGCTAGATTCCTAGCATCTTAAGAGGGTGTCCGTCTTTTCATTAACCAAATGCATTTAAACAATGTAAATAATAATGCTAGTAGTGTTATTTACAGAGGTGTTCTGATAGACAGCCGGCGACGTTACGTTAACCCCGAAGCGTCAACACTTAGGCTAACACTGGCGAAGAGTAAGCACAGATATCGTTACATCAAAGTCTTAAACACGAAGACCTATTGTGTTCCTTTCGCGTTTCTACCTACGAGGAGCAGAAAATACACAGGCATAGAGTCAGTGAAGGGTACACAGAAAAGTTGTTCCAGGTCAACTTTAGAGAACCTATGTCACCGGCACAACAACAACATGAAGAAATTGGATATGGGATACTTACTCCTACAAATATGTGTTCATGTAATTTCCCAAACTGGACTGACTCTGCAACAAGTCTTGAATAGTAAAGAGAAATCATTTGTTACTCATGTCAGTTAATATTTAATTCAAGACAGGCTGCTGCTTTGATCAGTCTCTCAACTCACACCGTTTTGTGAGCTTTTGTTTTTAAATTATATTAAAACTATTGAGCCTGGGGAGAATGCAACACTGCTAACTAGAACTCCTTTCAAATACCAATACAGTAAATTGTAGTTTAGTAAGCTGTCTGACATGCATGTTGGAACAGAATATCTTGTTATTGCTTATGTGCTGCTGTTTGCATAATATGACTAGCATGAACTATACCTGACCCTGATGAGTGTCCATGGATGAAATACAAATCATGTTCACAATGAATAGTGAAAAATGCCAGTGCCTTTAGTGGAATCATTTTTAAAATTCAATCAGTTAACAGAGAAGCAGCTGCACAGCTTTATCGCCTTTCTCGTATAACAAATTTAAACCCCGCTTGACAAAATTAGTCGCTCTCACATCTACACTGACCTAACACTGACCCACTGGGTCAGTGTCCCAATGGAGCTTCTTACTGGGATTACAGTGCCCACTGGTAGCTAGACTTGAGTGGCACCTATACATTTCCATCATGTTTATTGAAATGTTTTTTTATGCAAAGGTAGACAGCTGCTGAAATCACACAAATATTCAGCTGTATGTGTGTTTTGGACATATTTACCACATGATGTGTCTGTAAGCTTGGCAAGGCATATATTTCCAGAAACTACTAGGTAATGTACGTAATGGATTGTATTGTTTGTGTGTATGCATTGATTGGTTGATTTGATTTTCTACCCACTGTAGCGTGCAAGCAAAAAATTGTGTTCAGTGGAACAGGTACATAGACTGACTGGCAGGATTGATCAATGAATGCAGATGCAGTTAACAAGTTCAAAACACATATACAGTGGGATATTTCCTTGACTTAAACAGCTGTCTATCTAAGAAACACTTCACTAAAGGCAACAAAAAAGACTTGACTGTTGTTGAACACTCTAGCAGACTACATTTTAGGACGAGGGGAAAGTATTGGCATATTAAACTAGAATCCATTCATACCATAATTTTTCAGGAAGGGTAAAATTACAGTTAGGTTTTTTTTAGTGAAGGGAAAAAAATATTTTCAAAGAAGCCAATTGACCTCCAAATAAAAATGGACTCTGTTGGCACCCCAGGTCTTTTCTTTCCATAATGCCTAATTTATGCTTATGTCTTTCAGTTTATGTAAAAAAAAACCCCACATTATTGTCATTTGAATGAAATATGTTAGACATTTGACCGTTCTATTTGAATAGAATCCATACAGAGTTACCTAAATAGTACTGGAAAGGCGTACATTTAAACATTCGATTACGTTCATTATGTCTTTTGTTAGGTATGATTCGCTTTTTTTTTTTTTTAATCAAACATCTAGTTATAGGTTTACCTGACATGTTTTGACGTCAAACTGCCGTCTTCCTCACCGGATGGTGTTAGGTGACGCATCTCTGGTAAATTGAGACTTGGATTTGATGACCCAAAACTTTATTAAGATGTGGTGATGTTGAATTAATTCAAATTTGTACTTCATGATACAATTTAAAAAAAAATCAAATTTATAAGATGCTGGGTTGAATTGCAAAGGTTGTTTTGTGTTCTTTGACAAAGTTCAGATCTACAATAATGTTGAAAATTTTGCACTAGTATTGCAAAGAAAGTGCTTTGGTCCAAATGAATCTTGTTGTTTCCGCGCAAAATAATTTTCACACTTTTGAAGTGTTCACACAGGCTACTGTTGCCTATGTGGGCTCAATATTTCCATTAAGATTTTCATTGTCAGCTAAAATCCTTATGTACCCTGTCCTTTCTACTAGGATCCCGGATTCCATTTTCTCACCAATATCGACCGCCTGGACCGCCTGACTTCTGCGCCACTAGTTTTCCTGGCCCATGGACTTGACTCAGTCATCAGGCTTCAAGAGGAGGCCTACTGCCTCCTTTTCCCCAAGTGGAGTTAGAGAAATTGCCAGGAGCCCTCCCCCCTGCTCACCCTCGCTGTCTGTGTCATCTCCTTCATCTGACCCATCTTCACCCCTGTCTACGTCCTCTTCTGTCTGCATCAACTCATCAGTTTATCAGAACCATGTAAAAGGCCAGACCAAGGGGACAGAGGTGGCCAGGGTATCCTCCACTTCTGCCTCTCTAGGAACACAGTCTCTCTCCACACCGACACCCAACACCACCTCCTCAGAATCCTTCCCTAACAATCTCATACAGCCACATGTTGACTGTGATAAGGTAGGCATGAAAAGAGAGATGTATGATCCCTTCCACCCAACTGACGGAGTGAAGGATGAGGAGTGGGAAGGGGAAAAATATGACCCCTTTGACCCCACTGGTTCCCCAGCATCGGATGCTGATGATGGAAGTTGCAAAGTGAGGGGGGTGAAGAGAGCGGCTGAGAGAGGAGATGATGAGAAAGAGGAAGAACCTCCAGATTCCACTGACACCTTGGCTGATCTGCCAAGCTCCTGTCTGGCCACTCAGCTCCCTCCCCTGAGGAGAAGAGTGGACTGTAGTGCAACCAAAACTGGGGAGGCGAGGGATTGTGCTGATTCTGATCACTCTGAGATAGAGGAGGGGGAGATAGTGGGTGCTGCTGACAAAGATGGAAACAGTAAGAGACCAGCTGGAGACATCCTCCCCCTGAATTCTCCCAGCGTCTCCTTTTTTGGTTCAAAGCCAGAGCGCATCCTGCGGGTGTTGGATGGGGATGGCTTTGTGTCTGTGCGTGCAGAAAGCAATTGGGAGGTTGACAGGGAACCTGAAGATGAGCCTGTGGTAGGATTGGAGGATCTGAGAAGGAAGCTGGTCAGCAGGCGGAAGGAAAGATATCTCTCGTTTCCTGCTTCTTCCTCCCTCTCTCCTCAGCCAACACCTCCTCCCTCCCACCCTCCAGCTTCTACACCCTCTTCTTCTCTCACGCCTCCAGTAGAACAAGACAACAAGAACCACAGCAAATCCTTCAAGAGTTCCAAGGACAGCAACCAACAGAAGAGCAAGGAGAAGAAGTCTGGGGACAAGGAAGAGAGAAGAAAAAAGAGTAGGAAGGACAAAGAAAGAGGTCGGGAGAAGAGCAAGGACAGGGAGCGAAAACACAAAACCGCAAAAGAGGTTAAAGGGAGGGAGAGCAGTAGGAGCAGTAGCAGGAAGAGGAAGAAAAGACAGCCCAGCAGTCCAGAGGCCTCACGATCCTACAACTCATTTGGAAGAGGGAGCCACGCAAGACACTCCTTTTCAAGCCTATCTGAAGAAAAACACAGAGACAGAGATAAAGACAGAGAGAGGGACAGAGACAGAGGAAGAGAGCGAGACAGAGAACAAAATCGGGCAATTAGCAACAGAAGAGATGACAGAGATCGAGATTCTAGCTCCAGAAAGGAAGAGAGGGACAGGAAAGGAAGACAGCGTCCGAGCAGCAGAGAGCCAGGTTTTTCCAAAAGGTCAAAAAGAAGCAGAGAGAAGCGGGAAGGTGATAGAGACAGGCAGCGTGACAGAGAACGGCGTCGCGATGGCCGTCCCGTCGTTCCACCATCTATCCAAGACCTCAATGGGTCTGACCTTTTTGCCATCAAGAGAACCATAACAGTTACCACCACCACAACCACCACCACGGTACCTGGCTCCCCAAGACTTGCCTCAAGCTCTCCCTGTCGGCCGACGCAGGACTCTGACAAACCCCACAAGAAAAAGAAGAAGAGAAAATGGCACTCAGCTGGAGAGATGGAGGACCAGGGAAGTTGTCACAGCCAGTCACAGTCACTCTCACCACCAAGGTATCATAGTTATGAGTCTGATCGCTTTTCAGACAAATTGGAGATTGACGTTTTGTCTTTGGATGGTGAGGCTTTGGACTCAGACTACCCATCTTTAGAGGACACACCTCCTGCCCCCCTGCTTCCAGAACCACCTGCACCTAGCCCCAAAACAAAAACAACCCTCAAGACTGGACGGCATCACCCAAAAAAGAAATCTCGAACGTTAAAGAAATTTGGCCAATTTGAATCCTCCTCCTCCTCCTCCTCAAATAGAACCAAAAACAAATGCCTTTCCTCGCTGACAGTCACTACAGGCTCTGCCTCGACCTCATCTGGCATCCCCTCAGCAAAGCAAGAAAGGAAGATGGGGAAGGAAAAAGACCGGGACAAAGGCAGCAGAAAGGATTTGGGTCACTCTGGCAAATCCAAGAAAGAGAGTAGCGGAAGTCGGAAAGGCAAGCTGCAGTCAAAAGTGTCTGTGCTGGTGCGTGAGGGTGTGAGCAGCACCACAGGGGCTTCGGTTGGCTCTGGAAAGCTGGGCATGGACCTTCTAGGGCCAGGAGGTTCAGCGGGGGGTGCTGGGGGATCTGTGGTTGGTGGCTCAATTGCAGTAGTCTTCTGCAGGGACAATGAGAGCAGGTCTCCTTTTCTCAAACCTTGCTCCGAGCCGCTGTCACTGGGAAGTCGCAATAAAGATCTGGCCAGTATGGGAAAGCGAAGCAGCCTGGTTGCACCACCATCATCTTTAACTAGTCCTGCAGGAATGAAATCAAAGAAAACAAAACCAAGCTCCATTACATCCACTTCCTCATCTGCCTCCTCCCCTTCCTCATCTCTGGCAACCAAGCGCCGCCGTCGCCTAGCCAAAAAGACAAGGGAAAAGGGTGGAGTTGTAGGCTTGACAAAAGAAGATGGCGGCCAAACAGAAGGCTTGTCAGAGGGCTGGGGTGGAACTTCCTTAGATGTTCAGTCGGCCATCGGAGATGGGAACAAGTTAGTCAGTCCACATACAAGCCAAGCTGGCCCCGCACAGTGTTCCTCATCTTCTTCGTCATCCTCCTCCTCCTCTACCAGTGTGCTCCCACCCTCCTCCTCACCACCCCACACACCTCCACCCTCTATGGCTCCTTTGCGGGATACCAGGGATTCTTCACCAGACTCTCAGACTGTGGACAGCAGCTGTAAGACTCCAGACCCCTCTTTCCTAGCTGAGGACTGTCCAACGCAGACCAGCCCCACGCTACCAGCATCCAGTCCGTCCAGCCTGTCCACACCCCAAGGAGCTGGCCTCAGCATTTCCTTGTCTACACCCACTGCCAAGCCGCCTCCTCCAGATGATGCACCTAAATCCATGGCCTCACCTCCTTGCTCATCCTCTTCGGCAGGCTGTGGTCTCACTGCCCTTTCTATGCCTCTAACTTCGTCAGACCCCTCCTCCTCATCTGTGTCTTCCTCGTCTGCCAGTAAGCCTCCTCCCCCTCCCCCCCCTGCAGCACCTGCCCTCCCCTGGAGTTTGCAGACCGGAGTGGACTGCACAACTGGAGGAGTCCTTGCATGTGAGTTCCTTCAAAATATGTTCAGAAATCTGCTATATTATGAGCTTCAGGCTGCAAAGAGTTTAAGGTAGTTTCATTATCACATAAAAACTATGAATATTAAGATTTTAATTATTCAATAATAGGGATGTAACAATGCATTGCAAAACAGTTTTAATAGATAGAAATGTTTGATGATTTAATTTTAACAAAGTAAGAACACATGCAAGCCTTAGTTTGTTTTTTTGAAGAATTAATTTATTATTTATTCATAGTTATTTTTACGCGGAATTTATTTTAAAAATCCAAATCCCAAAGTTTTTGTTATTTTATATAAAAAACAATTTCAGTTGCAGTTTTAAAAGGACACATGAATTGTTATACACAGTTTACCTCAGAATTAAAATGTATATATATTGTTTATTTTGAAGTAACAACCTTCTTCAGGAATCTTTTTCAGTACTAATTTATCTGCAAGCTGATTGTGTTGAAAAGAGAAATTAGGAGAAAATCATGAGAAATTTTATTTGGAACCCTGTATCACCCTGTAAATCTAGTAATACATTATATTT
>JAOWBC010000458.1:313337-328533 GCA_028566105.1 Hypoplectrus providencianus | reverse complement strand
CTTGCTTGAAGAGTCTTCATCTCTTAGGTTGTAGGGTTTCTTTTTCTTCATCAATGTTTCTGTAATCATTTAAATCCCCTTCACGGGTGATTGGCCCATGAGGTTTTACCATTGCCCTATTAGCCAGCTTGACCTGTTTACACCTCTCACGACGGGGACGTTAGGGTTGGATTTCGAGAGGTAATGCATATTATATGTGCATATTAAGTGATATGTATTGGGATTTAAATTTCTTAATGCTTAAAAGGTCAGATTTTCTTATTGTAATAATACATTTTTGTACAATAACTGGTACATTAAATTACATTATTCCCAATTTTAGATATTAAATTGCATAACCTAATGAAAGTAACCCCCTACTATCCAAATTTATGCCTGTAAATTTCGGAGCCTTAATTTAAGTGATATACTGGACATTTATGGTATCATATGAAACTAAATGATTGAAGGAGTCTTTTGCACCAAGCATGCCAAGATATCATGTTGAAAGAGTGCCAGAAGGATGCCGCAAATTTAGGCTATTTTCATTGCTATGTTATTTAGCATGGTGCTTTTCATAGTGGTCATGTGACCTCTGAAGTCATGACCTCTGAATAAAAATGGGTTCTATGCAGTAAAGTCTCTTTTTTATGCTGTTAACATGCATGAATTTGTTATTCAGAGGATGTACGCCTTTCTTAGCTGTATTGAAAACAAGTGGGTTTCTCAGCAGTTTAGAGAACAGATGTGCTCATCATCCAATCACTGAAAATACAGAATTAAAACAACAAATCTTTTGAAGCCAAATCACAGCATGGATTTGCCTGTCTGACTTTTAGCAATCACACACAAAATAAAAGGTCCACACAGCCACCTATAAGGCATATTTTGTTCAGCCATGCAGCTGTGAAGGCAATGAGCTCCAAACGAGCAGCAAGCAGGCAAGGCTTTGGGCAAAGCGAGCAGGCAAAGCAGACAATCAGGGCTGTAGGCAAAGCAGCAGTTTTACATTAACTTTAATTCAGCGCGGTGAAAGCTCCACTCTCAATGAACTGACCCAGTTTATCCCTGAAGCATGTCAAAACGCCGGCATGGATGGGCAGAGCTTACTGTGGCATGCAACGGCAACAGAAAAAGTGTCCCAGCACCACCTTGAGGCCACTCTATAGAGGTAGGCATTGTCCATCTGCTCTCTCTCTTCTTTGCTTCTTAATGTAACCCCGCCTACTTCCTGGTTACTTCATGTTCTTCTCACTACCACCAATGCTGTGGTGTGGTGGTTGCTGCTTGGTTTTTGTGGAAATTTGCCATTCAATTTGCTGTTACATTTTGTCTTTTCCTAGATTTTAGGAAGATTTTTTGGTCTAGAGGATCTCAATGCTGGCTTACAGGTGCCCTCCTAGGACACCCACATTCACCTGTGCCAGTCAGCTGTTTGCTGTTATCCAGCATCTCTTCAATTTGAGTCTGAGCCAGGTGAGGGTGCCGCTGCTGTAGAAGAAATCCTATCTCTTTCCATTTCCCAAGAGGTCAACTCTGTCCTACCTCAAAGACTACATAACAGTTGCCTTCACATTTCATGTAACAAAGGTGTTCGAGAGAGTGGTCTTGGCCTTAACTGCATTGCACCCTGACCCTTTGTATTTTGCCAAGCAGCCTTGTCTCAGAGTGGAGGATACTGTCACCTACATGGTGCAGCATGTAGATTCACAACTGAATGGTGGGAGCAGCACTGTGTAAACAACTTTCTTTGATTTCTCCAGTGCATCCGAAAACATCCAGCCAACTACCAGACAGGCTGGCAACAGTTTATTCGATCAGGCAGTATCTTGACAGGAGGGGGAGTGATGATGGACAGTCTTGTGGAGTGGGCAGAGAAAAAAATTACCTGCTGCTGAACAAGGACCAGACCAGAGAGATGGTAACGGTCTTCAGGAGGAGGTGGCCATTCCACAGCCCCTGTCCACTACGGGAAGGGACATCGAGATCATGGAGGACTAAGATCCCAGGGAGTTAACATCGGCAGCAGACTGAAGTGGAAGACCAACAGCTTGGCCGTGTACATGTGGAGGTTGGGAAGACTCCACTTACCTGGGGAAGCTGAGAAGCAATATGTGCATCAATCTGTTCTGGCCAGCGTTCTGTTTCTGGCTGCAAACAGGTGACCTTTCAAGCTATGACTGAGTTGAGAATATGGATGGCTCGACCACCCTCTCCACCACACACTGGACAGACAACGGACCACCTTTAGAGGAAGGACAGTTATAGGAAGTCTTTCCTCCCATAGTAATTCATTAATTCATTCATTGTCTTACCCGCTTTATCCAGGTAATCCTGGGTCACGGGGAGGCTGTGCCTATCTCAGCTGGCTCTGGGCCAGAGGCGGGGGCAGACAAACAGACTAACACATACACGCGCACATTCACACCTACGGTCAATTTAGAGTTGCCAATTCACCTAATGTGCAGGTTTTTGGACTGTGGGAGGAAACCGGAGTACCCGGAGTAAAACCACACACCCACGGGGAGAACCTGCAAACTCCACACAGAAGTGCCCGGTCGCCCGGGATTTGCACTCGCAATCCCTGGCACCAAGCACTCTTGCTGTAAGTCATGAGTGCTAAACACTGCGCCACCGTGGGGCCCCTCCCATAAGCAATGATCTCTATAACACTTCACCTATCTGACAATCCTTTGTTTGTTGTACAGTTCATTTTGAATTGTTTTTCCTTTCAATATTATATATATAATTATATAGTTTTCAATATTTCCTGAGGTGCACTTAGTGTTTTATTTTTTGCTGCTGCTCTAGTAAAGTATTTCCCAGTCTGGGTTCCTTTCTGACTGTCTGTCTCTCTTTCTTTGTCTGTCTGCCCACCCACCCGTCCATCCATCCATCTAAATGTTATTACCTCACAGACAACTGGGTAGCACAGGAACTTGTACCTGAAATGAGCTGAATTGATTGAAAAGCTTAACAAGTGCGACTTCATACCAGAGCCAGCATGGAAACTTATTCAGCTTATGGTTAAAGCTCACAAACGGAGAAGTGTGCCATGGAGATTCAAGGGCAAGATCTCTTTACAAATGAGCCTTGACACCATAAAACAATGTTGTAACAACTTCAATGCGAGTAGCACTGTACTCACAAGATAGAGAACACCAATTGTGCTCTACATGCATCATTCTGCCAAGGTGGGTTTCAAGTTGGCAGCTGTGAGCACCCTGGTCACTGTCATCTTCCTTATTTTCCTACACCAAACATCATCTACCTTGACACTGGCACCGTCAGCTGGTCATTGCCACAGAGCTAGCCATTTCTCTTGGTCCGCCATACTGCAGCAATGTGCTCAGATACTTTGTATTCTGTGTTAAAGATGTGTTAAACAAAAAATATAATATTATATATATATATATATATATAAGCTTACAAAAAATACTATTCAGGTAAATGGAAACCTATTTCTTTATGCCACACACACGTTTTTCTTTTAAACACGTAAATAAGCGGGTATGTTGCGGGTATTAACTTTGAATGTGTCCGTGCCGCAGTTAAGCGTCACAGTCTGTAGTCCTCTAAAAGTCACTTAAATTGTCTAGAATTGACAATATTGGTAGCTCACAGGTAAAAACATTTTCTTGGCGCCGCCTAGTGGCTTAGCATATTAATTACTCATATCACTCCATTCTCTCACTGACCTTATCATCTGTTAAAAAAAAACAACAACAACAAAAAATAAAAAAAATAGTTCTGAATGTTTTTATGTGGATACGTGCTGCTCATCTGCATTTATTATGGTTTTCATCCAATAATCAGCATCCAATCAGGTATCCATATTAACAGCTTTGTCATAGTTTGTTTCACAGTAAGAAGTTGCATTTCTAAAGGATTTCCGTGCCATAAAAAGCGGCGTCTTGTTGTTCGAGGACGTAAAAAAGCAGCCTCCTGCAAGTTTGGACACCATTAGTTGCAGTGTTGTTGTTTTTTTTCTCTTTGAATGTGTTTTTTATTTAAATGATTTATTTTCTTTTTTTACCCAAACACGTTTGCTATCTGTGACGCTGTGGCCTCTCCATACTATAAGGCTCTAAGGCGGGTCTAGCCTTCGCCATCCTAAGAAAAATACCCCGATGCTGTTTACGGCAGGCCTCTTCGATTTACTGCAACCCGCCATTTTATTTTTTATGAATACACGCAGCTTGCTTGGTCGCGCACATTCAACTATTTGTCGCCACAAGGTCCAGGTACCCTGAGAGGACCGCTTTAAGCTAATTTTGGTTCTGTGTTGCATGAGGTAATTGGTCGGGGAGACCTGTATAAATTATTCCCCTTTTCCTCTGGTTCATGGTCTCTCATCTATTAAGACGTTAACATTGGAGGAGAAAAGGTGAGAATCATACTTGAGACTCCTTGTTAGCTCGCTAGCTGGCTACTTAGCTTAGCTTGGTGGCTAACGCGCTGGGCTGCACTAAAATCTGCCTAAACGACGAACTGAAACTATTATAAGATATGTTTTATGTATTATGTTGACGCCGCGTGTTTATAAATGTTTACATGGTCTAGAAAGGATGATGTTTTTTTCAGATTACCAAACAAATGTGGCACATGCTATAAGTCGTCTTGTTCAGGATAACAATTGACAAATCAAGCTAACTTTCGTTGTTGGTTTTGGCCTGCCCGTAACTGTTTGAGTTTGCGTAATGTGGAAGATATTTGCTGTGTTAATAATTCTGGTTAATTGTTAATTTAGGTGAAAGATGACGCAGTTCTTACCCCCGAATCTGCTGGCCCTGTTTGCACCACGGGACCCTATACCTTTCTTGCCTCAGCTAGAGAAGTTGCCCCATGAGAAACATCACAACCAGCCTTATAGTGGCATCGCGCCCTTCATCAGGCATTTCGAGGTGAGTATTTAATCATATGTGAACTTCAGGTGCTTTATTGTATGTATATTTTCTTTCACAACAGCATATTTCCTAATTTTTTTCATATTTGTCTTTGAACAGGATCCCAGAGACGCCCCTCCACCAACAAGGGCAGAGACTCGTGAGGAGCGACTGGAAAGAAAGGTGAGTTGTGAAAAGACGCGTATTCGCATGTGTTTATTAAAATGTGCCAGTTCTGGCCTAGAATGCTACACAAATGTATAATTGGTGTGAGGGATATGGCTCAAATTTCATATCAGTGTTTGCAATTTTTTTTTCAGGGTAATTGTGTTACAATACATCAATTGTTCTGCAAATGAATTGGAAAGTGATTTTTTTAATAGTCACATTTAGTTGCATCACTTTTAATTTTTAACTGTTTCGCTGACACAACACATGAGTTTAAAGCAAAAGTAGTGTCAATCATTTTGAATTATTACGTTTTAAGGTTCTGAGAATAATAACAGTGTCAGAGGTTTCAAGGACATCTTAACATTGTTACTTCCCTTCAAATAGCAATCTGTCTATCTCTTAATAATTGTATTGACTAAAAATACAATTCTCTTATGCATTCTTCTTTCCCCAATAACCTCTGTGATTTTTATCTTTTTCATATTGTAACATGTACAGTTGGGTCATATCCAACACTAAGTTCTATGTTGTTTAGGTGCAAATTCAGTACGTGCATAGGTGGTTGAATGCACATGCAGAGAGGTTGTGGTGAGGGGGTTGAATGACGGACAGGGTGACAGAGACTGCAGAGACACACAATGCCAAACAACTTTATAATATGAATAGCGTTTAAGTTATAATAATAAATAATTGAAGTAGTCATTCATTGCAGCCCTTCTCTGGTATTAATACTTTTCTGTCAGTAGAAAAGTATTATAACTCTTGCCACCTACATGTGACATTATGCCTTCTGTGTTACTCCATTTTTCTTTTTTTGGGCAGCTCATGTATCTGCATGCAAATCAGGACAGTTGCCTCACAGCCTCACAGTTGTGGATTGAACATTCAATCATTTTATTTATTTTTTTGCTTTTGCAGAGACGAGAGAAGATTGAAAGAAGACAAGCAGTGGTGGAGACAGAACTTAAGCTTTGTAAGTATTTGTATTTGTGACATACAGAGTGTATTTTTAATAAAAAAAAATGCATTTAGTTTGTGTATTTCTGATAAAATGTTAATGAAATAGGTAGTGGTAAATAAACCCCTATAAAAATGGCTAATCCTCAAGAGAAGGCACAGTGTGTGTCATGGTTCACTGAAACAAAATGGGATACTCAGACTCTTGGGTGTTGTGATAAAGATATCATGTACCAAACAAAGATATGGGACATCAGTGTCCTCAAGCAAATGATCACTGTTACCATTGTGACTATGCTACAGAGAATATTGCAAAAAAAAAAATGATTACAGTCTAGATTTGCTTTGTGCAAATAATGGTGTCCATATAGAGTTGTACTAAAAACTAACTTAAAACTTGTAGGCAAAAATCTGCTCCTCATTTTATAGTAATTTCTACATATTTGTCAGTCTCTAACTTTTGTAATATTTTTGCCCTGCCCCCTCTTTAGGATCATGTTCATTTAATTGTATTTCTATTTATCGCCAGTCATCAAAGCTTACCTTTCCTATAGAACAGGTCTGTGCCTTGTGTTTTTCTTGAACATTTTTCTTTTATGTTAGGGGACCCCCACAATGACCCGAATGCACAAGGGGATGCCTTCAAGACATTGTTTGTTGCAAGAGTGGTGAGTAAGCTGAAAAAAATGTAATGTGCTAATTTAGTTGTTCTTGCACACCTTATTCTGTAGATAAAGCAAGTGTCATTATTTTATTTGTGTCTAATGGTATTCTGCTTTTGTTGTAGAACTATGATACTACAGAGTCCAAGCTTCGTCGTGAGTTTGAGGTCTATGGTCCCATCAAACGGGTATGTTTAGCAACTGTTCCTAATGGTCTAGTCCTTCTTATATGTTTACATTGCTGGGGTTTTGGAAAAAAAGTTGGTCACTTTATAAAGATTATAATTTTTTAACCATTATGTCTTAAATTAGGAACACGGGCAGTAAATTGTGCATTTGCACCAGTGTATCTATTTACAACTAAAAGTATTGTGGCTTTGATGTGCATGACACCGTGTATACAAGGCCTACACACCTAACTTATTATATGTATTGGTGTGTGGTAGATCTACTTTGAATTTGGTATTCATTATTAAACAATGTCTCCATATCTGCTTGTTCCAGATTTACATAGTCTACAACAAGAGGACGGGGAAACCTCGTGGCTATGCCTTCATTGAGTATGAGCATGAACGAGACATGCACTGTGAGTACCAATATAGAGCATGAGCAAAAACATACCATATATCACTTTTTGTCATGTTTATGACATGCAGGGTTCTTTAGTTGAACCCTTATCCATTATTTTATTTAAAGAATATTATAATATAATGATACTGGTTAAGCAACAATCTCAAACACTTAAGGGGACAACTGCCCAATGAGAAAATAGGTTTATGGAATTTACGAAATCCAAGTACTTTTAACATGCATATGTTCTGTGGTTTGCATCCAGCAAAATCCAATTGTGTGTTGTCTGTCTCTGTGTATGAGGAGTATTGTCAGTTGACTTAGTCTGGTTGAGTAGGGGAGCCACTTCATTCACTGGGGCGTCTTGGGAATAGAGGGAGAACCGAGAGGTAGAATTGTGTCTTTTATCTGCAAACCTAAACATCTTTGCCTGTCAAAGGGCACATTGTCTTTTAACTGTTAGGCGTTGTAGCTCTGTGGAAGAGCAGCTCTCCTGGTTGGACTGTGATGGTAAGCACAAGGTCAGACTAGTCATCAAGCATTGAATAGGTTTTTTTTTTTTTTTTTGTTGCCAGAAATGTTTCAAGGACTTTATGGAAGCCCACCTTTTGTACAATCTAGGTTTTATACTTGTTTGTCCGTTTTTTATTGGTGGTCTTCAACCCTGGTCATGGTGAGATTAGTTCAATTCCCACACAAGTGAGATCTTTTACCTCAGTGGACATGCCACAAAAATGTACTGTCTCAAGTGAGTGGTATAATCTAAACCAGTGACGCTGTTCATGGATATTTGTGTGTATGGCTCTTCAAGACCAGAGTTGCTGTATCACAGCAAACATAGTCACAGCAGGGGTTGAACTGAGGGGGGATGTGGGGCTAAACAGTATATTAACTGTGTGTTGTTCTCATTGCCACTGCAGCCGCCAATCTGTGATGGCTATTGGCCAGAGCTGGCTGGCAGATGATGATGGTTATGATACATCTACACCCTACTACCACAGCTCAGTATATGGTTGGTATAATGGGTTTGTATGATGGGTAAGATTTCTTTCCACCCTCCATCTCCTAAATAGGAATGAGGAGCTACGTTCAATGGGTAAAGCATTTTTTTTTTTTAGCAAAAGACGCATTTGCTACTAGTATATTTAGCTTTGACCATTGAACGCACCCCTGACCACTAGTGTATTAAATGTTACCCAGAAATCGGCCTTTTATGTCAAAGCCACCTCAGATAAACTTAGGGCCAGGCTTTACAACAAAAATTTAGCTAAATAACCGTTGGTTTAGGTCTGTAGAAAGGGCACTTAAAAAGAGTAAGCAATAATAAATTATTTCAAATCTGAAAAAAGGATTATGCCTTTCACATATCACAATCACTTTTAAAATCAGTCCGATGTTGCAATGGTTCGTTTTAGTTAAGTGCCAATTAATGCCATCGCAATTTGGGATTTAAATAAAGTCAGACAATGGCTGCCTATGATTGCCAAGTTGAGATGATAAAAAGTATAAAATAAGTTTAAAACAAAAAAAGCTCAAGCGAAAGCACTTAAGTTTTATCATTTTTGGCCAGTGATAAGAAAAATGTATTGCGCACTGGCCCTTTACATGGACATGGGGTGCACATAAGAATATGCTCAAACATGACAAAGTATATTTTGTGACCATATTATATTATATCGTATATTTTGCTGTATGCTGCACAAGTCAAACATGGTGATGGTGAATAAAGTTATAATGTACGTGTGGAAGCAGAATGGTAGATACTGCTGGTCCATTAAGCCCTAAATTACTTAACAACGTGTAGACATTAAAAAAAAAGAAAAAGAAATCTCTTCAAACTTAAGCCATGTAAAAGATGTCTTTCGTTTTGACCATAATCTTATTTCATATGAAAAATTATATTTTTCCTGCGAAAAATAAATGTTTTTTGTGAATCCAAAAACTTTTTGATGCTGGCAGATTTTAGAGCCTTATTGGCATAACAAAAGTTCAGAGCATCATAATATAGTTAAGTGTTTGTACCTTACAGAGAGGTCGATGCATAATGCTTTCAAAAAAGTAACAGATCTGAGCTGGCTTTCATACAAATGGTAGATCTGGGTAGTTTTATAGCAATTTTGCTAAATTGGCTATTCATACATTATCGATTCACTACATAACCGAAGGTAGATACTAGTAAATATAACAACATAAATTAATTTATACCATTAGTTAGGTCAAGATTATTAAAGACCTCCCACAGTTAAAGTTTGACATGACACAGTAACTAAGTTTAGAAATTGGATTATTGATATTTCAGGCAACATTAGATTCAAATGTCAGTGTGTCAGCGAACATGACTGATTATATTAGTGTTTTTGTTAGTGTCTTACAGTTGGTCAGTTTTGGTAGGAATGGTGGGGGTTTGGTAAGGCCCTATCTTTGGATGGGATGTTGTCATCAAGTGAACACAGGAAGTGGAGGGGTTCTGGTAAGGCCCCTATTTGTGTTGGTATGTGTATTCAGGTGCTGGGAAAGTTTGGTAAGGCCCTAAAACTAGGGCAGAGACTTTTATAATGGATGAGCGATACTGGTAAGATCAAATGGGTAGTATTAGTGAGGGCACTTTACCAAGAATGCACGATTTCGGAACATAAATGCAAGGATCGGTAAGGCACTCAGACTGTATGTTATTACAGATGGGTTTCGGTAAGGCCCTGCTTTTGAAGTCTTGCCATCAGGCATCATCACAACATAACATCATTGTAGCAGCCAGGATGGGCCTGCTGGATCTCCTCAACTCCTGGGATGAGATGTGGGAAGTCAGAATGGAGGCAAATTATGCCAAATACTTGGGTCTCCTTACTGTCAAAATGTCATGTTCTCATGAAACTTGTGAAAAGGTCTCAGCTGATTAAGACTGCAGTCACACATGCAAATGCAGGTGCCTCCCAAGCCTGCATACAATGTAAGTGAAAGGGCACTATTGGGACAGCACTGCAAAGCTGCTGTAACAGAACACTCTACTGCTGTACCATAATATTTGATTGAAAATCAAGTCTGTAGATTCTGAGAAGTAAATATCATGGGTCTGGACTTTGTCTGTGCCAAAGATGGCTTTGTTACACATCTGTATGTATATGGTGGAGTTTTTTACTGCAATGATAGAATTTTGGACCTTTAAAGTAATTACATTTCATCTCTAAGAAAAATCCAATTCTTGGCATCAATGAGTATGCTACATATATTAGTAGCACTTTGTTTAACTGTAGATAAAAGGTTTGCAATAAGAATCCAAAGTGAAAAACGCAATATGGATACATCAGTCATTTGTGGTGTTGTGACAAAATGTGTCAAATACCATTGTATCAAGGAATATGGCGCTATGAAGATTTTCCTAGTCTACAATTTGTATTCTATGACTTCATTATTTTTTTAAGCCCAATAAGAATTGCATAGCTTTTGTTAATAATGGATACAGGGCTTTCTTTTCACTGTGCTACACCACGTGTGGTTTGAGTGTGGTTGTAGCTAAAATGTATGGTGGGGACATGTTCTGAGTCTCTGTGCATGCATTTTTTTTTCACCCCTCCTATCCACGAGCCAATAAGCTATCTTTTACAATTTGTTCATTCGGACTATCCTTTTAAGCATCTACCTGAGTCCAAGTCTCAGTTTGTCAGTGCTGTTTAAGAAATATAAAGGCTGTGGTTTTATCCACATGACTATCTGTCAGCCTGGATAGCATTCAAGATGCTGCAATATACAGTTTTTATTTAATTGTAGACAAGAAATAAAAACTGGGTACATAAGGGATGCATTTAAAGGTGTAACACATTAATCACTCATCGGTTGGAAGGATGTCTGGTTCCATTATTCTTCGGCTTTTATCCAGAGAGCAGCCATCTCGGCCTCGCCTGCTCCTGGTCAGTATAATAATGCACTGTTAGTTTCCTTGGCCACATTGACACATTCATATTCCTATCTCACTCTTGTCTTCCCTCTTCCCATTCCTCTTCTCCAGCTGCCTACAAGCATGCCGACGGAAAGAAGATTGACGGCCGACGGGTGTTGGTGGATGTGGAACGAGGACGCACTGTAAAAGGATGGCATCCTCGCAGATTAGGTCAGTTACCTTTTTTATGTAAAACTTCAAAGCTTTGTTCTAAGCAAAGACTAAAAGACCCTCAACCAAAAGATTAATCTGTCTTGATCCAAAGCAAGACGATGGATAAAGGAACCAAAGTTGCCTTGTCAGTTTAACACCGTTGTCTGTATGTGTACAACTGTAATGTACAGAAATCTGAACAGACAGGACAACGGAGGCTGTACAGAACAAGTAAACATAGCAGAATAGAGTAGACGGTGTGAGAGGGGAGAGGGAGCGAGGATAGAGGGACGAGAGGGTGAGAGACAGTAAATCAAAATTAACAATGGCATCAACCATCGCCTGATGTCTGTGGCTAATAAAGGTAGATGTGGTGCTGGTAGACTATTGGTAATGGACAGCAGGAGAGGAGCATTCCTATCCTGGGCAAACCACTGCAGTGACACCAGCAGGAGTGGGTACTGAACATGATCACAGCCTGATAGAAGAGAAGATACAAGCCAGTAACATCATTACGTCATAGGAAAAACAATTTGTAAAAATGAAGACAGAGGGGGGAAAAGAGGGGCCTGATGTATCAGGCCTATGAGTGTACAGCATGACAGCCAATTGTGTAATCAGAATAGCCACTTGGTTTTAAACAAAGGGAGCTGAATAAAGATAAATAAATATTATAAATCATATTTGAGTTTACTTTTTACAGGGGTGAATTGATTTATGAAACATTTGTACATGTACATTTACTGATATGCAAGGTAGTGACTGTCCTGGGATGTTATATTAAGATTGAACTTAAGCTGGAAGACAGGGATGTGTTTATATGGAATGATGTTGCTGTGGTGCAGCAGAGAAGTTACATGATTCACCATTAAATTGGGAGGGATTGTAACTTTACTGTTTATTGCCCAATCTGTCCCAAATGTATCATGCTGTATAAGAGTACAGGCCCAGTACTCATAGAACCAAATAATGGCAAGAGGAAGTAGGTCTTTACAAACCTCCATCAATTAACATGTTTTCACATGATATACAGCTAACTGATGGCTGTTCAGTATGAATTTATTGTGAGACGGTAGACAGAGGATGGTGGCACAAATCGAGCAATACATTCTTTTCAACCCTTGATGCAGGAAATAATGTTTTAGTTGTGGCTGCAGTAACCTGAATCCTGCCACTACTGCAATCAATGCTGCTTTCAGCTTACATGTTTTACTTTTTTCTAAACTAGGTGGTGGATTGGGCGGCACAAGGAGAGGTGGAGCTGATGTCAACATTAAGCATTCTGGCCGAGATGATGCCTCACGTTATGATGATCGCCCTCTGGGGGGGTGAGTACTTTTATGGAAGATCTAGGGTTTAATAAATAAAATTTGGAACCGATATGCATAACAGTACTGTTATGTATAACACTTTGTCCTGACTGCTCATAGTGATCGGGACCGTGGAGAACGGAGGGAGCGCAGCCGGGAGCGTGACCGGGACAAGGACAGAGATCGCCGGAGGTCCCGATCCCGTGAACGGCGCCGACGTAGCCGTTCCCGTGAGCGAGATAGGGAGAGAGACAGACAAGCTGTCGGAGGAGAGGACGGCAATGTGGGTAGCCGGCGTCGAGAGCGAGAAAAAGACCGCAGCGGGGCAGCAGGTGGCGACAGCAGAAGTAGGGAAAGGAGTCGAGAGAGGAAGAGAAGGAGTAGGAGCAGGGATCGCAAGAGAGACAGGGAGAGAGCCAAGGGTTTGGATGGAGAGGATGCCATACAGGGAGAAGGTGCCCCCGAAGGTGGGGAGCGGATGTTGGAAGAACATGAAGGTGAAGTGGGTGAGGGCATGGAGGAGCGTAGAGACAGGGACAGAGAGAGGGATAGGGACCGCAGGCGCAGCCACAGGGACAGGGATAGGAGAAGGGGAGACAGAGACAGGGATAGGGAGCACAAGAGGGATCGGGGGGAGAGAGACCGGGGAGATCGCAGAGAGGAACGTCACAGCTCTCTCCGAGATGACATGTGTCCGCAAGACGACATGGGTAATGAGGATGAAGGGGAAGTGGTGCCACACATGGAGGAGTACATTCAGGATGGGATGATGATGGACCAGCAGTCGGTGCCACCTGCTGATGGCTATGGTTCCAGCGAGAACGGCTACAAGATGGAGACACCAGCAGATGAGTACTGAAGTGCCCCCTCCCCCACTGTATTTGGCCCTAAAGTTTTTGTCAAAGTGTAGGAAGCTTAAATGATGTCAGGGCTATTCAAATATTCCACTTATTATTGTTGCACGTGCATTTGATGCATACAACTGATTTAAACTCATTAAAGTTGAAGCTTTCCTGCATTGCCGGACATTTCCGTGCCACCACATCTTTTTCAGGTTTTTCTCAATAATTCAAGCTAGAAGTATTTTTTTCCCCCTACTTGGCTTGGGATGAATTGCAAAACACAAGATATGTTTTAGATGGGTTCATTGTGTTCTGTTTTATTTTTCCAGATCGATAATGCAGTCTGAATTTTTGCTCATATGGAACAAAGTGACAAATGTCTCCTATGTATGTGAAATTGAAAAGAAATACTACTGTATGAAAATGTAGTTATTCATTCTGGGATAATTTTTTTTTTTTTTTTTATGTCCGTTAGATTTGCAATGTTCTTTTAATAAACACATGGCTTAAAGCCAGAGCTCTTTATTTCATTGTCTTCCTTGCCCACTTCTTGTGAATTTGTTTTTTTAACCACTTAGTAGAGATGTTAACATCAATCTTATTAGTGTAATAAATCATTTGTCATCCCATTGAAAACTCTACTGATAAGCATTGCTTATAATATATATTTACACTCATTCAGAATTTGGTTCCTGGAACATGTCCATATGGAGCATGTTCATCACTGTTACATCACCAGGGTCGCCGGTTGGAATCCTAGGACTGACAAGTCAAGGACCAAAGTCCTCTTGAGCAAGGCACCTAAGCCTGAAACCACTGCCCCTGGGGCTCAATGCTCCTAATCATGTGTTGTCCAGTGGTGTGTAAAAGTACATAAATAAAAAATTAAAAGATGGGTTAAAAGGGGAATAATTCTCGGCTCACTGCTTCAGTGTGTGTATGCAAAAAATCTGTTAACATTAATCTATAATCTAATTGGGGGCAAGGCACAAGAATCCTGAATTAAATGGGTTCTGCGGAATGAGTGCTTGCAATACAGTTGGCAAATAATGCTATTCTTGCAAAAATCTTTAAAATGTCAAGTGGTTCATGTGGTAATTTAAGGGATTTTCAAGTGGTGAAATTGCAAATGAAAAACGAAATCCTTTACGGCAAAAAAAATGCTGATGTAATTGAGCATGGGAATGATCATTGATCCTCATTCTGATGTTTTTAATTATACCACCATTTAAGTTAACTGCCATTCAACATTGAGCAGTAGGTTTACTTCAAACATACTGCAGTGGGTTTGTTTTACAGTCCCAAATATATTGTCAAAAGCCCCAAATTGTATTTATTTATAAATACAATATATTGCCAAAAAAATCAACCATCATGAGAGGAGAAAAGTACAAATAAACGACAAGATGTTGTACATCTGAAATAAGTGTAAATAAAAAGTTTGTCTTCAAAATTAACCTTAAGGCCTTAAAACCTACCAGTTAAGGCATTTTGGGGGGTAATGGTTAGTTCCAAAAAATGTATGTTGAGCCAAAGCTTATGACAAGAACCAAGGACAAAATGCTTGCATCTTCTAGTTTCTGCACTTGTGATTCTTTAGTATTTGGCTGAAACAAAACAAAATGCATCATATATATACGTGTGTGTGTGTGTGTGTGTGTATGTATAATGTATGTATATACACACACTAGGGATGGAACGGTTCACAGAATCCATGGTTCAATTTGGTATA
>JAOWBC010000458.1:263880-296753 GCA_028566105.1 Hypoplectrus providencianus | reverse complement strand
TAATGTAAAGTGCCTTGAGATGACTTTTGTTGTGAACTGGCGCTATACAAATAAAATTGAATTGAATTGAATTGAAAGAACAAACTGGCAACACTCAAAGACATAACTTGTTATTTCTGAACCCACTTCCTTTCTTTATCCTCGATACCAATCACACAGTGGATTATACAACATTTCTTCCAGGCAGAGCTGTTCCAAAATAATCCCACTGACTGTGATAATCATCAATGTGCAGATTAAAAAATTAAAAGAGTTCAGTTGTACCTACTGAGTGCCTTTTTCCCTTTGAGACATCTATTAGAACTCCAGTTCACGGTATCACATCCAGTCTGGGAATATACGGCCTCCCCCCTCTGCCCCTCGATTCGTCCCCGGGGGGATTGGTAGGCCTGCTGGGCGTTGTGCTGGGCTGGGGGCGCTGCTCACAGGTGGCCTGGGGATGGGTGTGCCATGTCCCGTCCCGGTAGGTGCAGTAGCATACCGTCCGCTCATCAATATTCACACGCTCCCCTGCTGGAATCACACTGTTCCCGGCAAAGCAGTTGGGACCTAGAGTGACAAGAAAGGCAGCAAAAGCAGTGATGTCAATAGGTCAGTTATGAGCTTACTGTTGATCTGTGCAGTAAAGTTCTAGACTGCAGGTTGCAACAGACTGACGTTATTTATATTTTGTTCATGGATACTAATTAAATTATTTCAAATTGTCTGTCCACTCCCATTCAGTTTCTCTCTTGGTTGTGCTGCTTCCAGACGTGTATTTTCACAATCAAGCATTTAACCAAACACATTTGAGCCATCATGTATTGCCAGGTAGAAAGAAATCTACCTGGGGGCCTTCACAAGCAGTTCTGCGGGCCCTGTAGCATAAAATAAGTCTTGCTCAAACTGTTGCTTCAACCAATCAGATTTTGAGATCAGGAAACAAAGGCCTTCTAGCAGGCAGATGATAATGTCAGCATATTCGTACCCTCTGATTGGATAGTCAGACATCGTACAACTGCTACTAGCGTACTAGCTAGAAAAGTTCAAACAAAGTCTTTATGAGGAAAAAGGAGAATGGATTTTGTTAATAATTGGTGAGTAAAATGTTGCTATTTTTATAAATAACATTGCAATTTTGTGAGGTTGTTATTGATGCTTTTACATGTGTGTGTCACAGTTGTAGCTGCAGTAGGAGATGTGTGCATCCTGCAATAGCTCTTTATACTGCAAATCTGCATAATAGGATGTTTTTTTTTTCTTTTCACAAAACAATAATTATTGAGGTTGGATTGATTTAGCAGAAGCACTACTGAAGGCCCAGGTGTGAAATGCATGGCCCGCCACTGTAGAAAGGTGCGATCTATGCTAGCAACACAGGAAGACTTCTATCACTGTCCTAAAGAAAAAAAAACATCCTCCAGATGCCATTTCTTTTCCTGTGTTTCATATGATGCGATATTTTCAGTAAGCATGATGTTTGGGCTGGACATATTGAAATCTAATGTAAACAGCCTTGATATCATTTGCATCCCTAAATCACAGATGGGGGTTCCTTTATTTGGCAGCTACCTGTGAAACAATTACCAACAGCAGTCAGCAGGAGGGCAGGAAGTACAGTTCATCTAAAGCCAGATCCCACTGTGTTCCATAAAGCACAGCTGACGTGAGGGAATTTGGCAGTAATGGGGAAAAAACAAAAACAATATAAAAAAATAAAAAAAAAAACGAATGACGCAACAATCCAAACCATCTGTCCCACTGTCTGTCCAGCAGAGGAGCAGTAAAAATAGAAGCTACAACTTCACTACAACTGCCGTATAGCAGCAAGGCAACTGGGAAACTACATGTTCTACGGTGTTCTTTAAGCCGCTCATAAGGACTCAGTGGAATTATGCTTTTACTCTTCAGCTGCTTTGGCTTTATGTTTTATTCTACAAAGAACAACACGTAATACAAAAGATACTATTATCCATGTTGCTATTCCTGTCCGACACAAACACAATCCATCAGTGATACAGAGGGACTTTGAAAGCATGGATGACATAACAGGGTGGCTCTGTAAGCTGCAGGGTGTGTGAGGTGATGTAACCGCGATGCTTCTGAGAGCAGCGGGGTGAACACTTACCGTGACAGCTTTCTAATGATGTGTGTTACACGCAGAGAGCATACGCTAATGTGTGTGTGTTTGCGTGTGTGCACACATTTGTGTTACCTTCTGGGGACCTTTATACTGTTAAAACATCAATGTTTGTCAGGACCAGTAGTCCTTCTGGGGACTTAAGCACCGCCCTAATACAGCAAACATGTAATTTGTATCAGGGGTGGTTCAAGACAGTTTTAAATCGTGTGGCAGTTTCCGCCATGTGCTTTAAAAAATGTTGAATGACATCAAAAACCTTTGATAAAATTATCAGTGCAATAGACAAGTGAGAACACATCAGATATTACTCGGATTTTACATAAACTAACAGCCTGTTTATTAACTAAAAGCAGGCGTAACCTACATAAGGAGAAATCTCAGAATATTTTCACAGAATCAAAGGGCAGTAAAATCTATGTAGAGTTCTCCTTTAATGACTGGGTTCTTTAATTTTTATGTAGAATCTTATTTATTCTGAGGACAACAGTGGATCATTAAGCCTCTCTATGCATTATGATGGGGTTTTTTTCTGTTATATAATAGCAGCACTCTAAAATACACTATACATTCAGTACATGAGTCAATGGTTGGGTGTGGCTGTACCTGTGTCACCAAGACTGTGTTTGTTAGGGGACCAAAGAGAAATGCTATATATATTTAAACATTAACAAGGGATTTTAAAAGTTGGGATGATCACGGCTGCTCAGACAATTGTTAGTAGTATTATAGTAGTAGTATAGAGGAGTGCAGTCGCTCCAGATGTTAAAAAATGGATGGAAATTATGTCAGAAGTTGCCTCATGTGAACGCATGTTGGCTAGAATTCATAATGAAGAGGAACATTTTAAGAGGGCCTGGGAACTTTTTTTTTGTAAACAGGGCAAATAGAAAAATTGCAGACAGGGTGCTGAATGTATATTGTAGTTGTTTCAAAATATAAAATGTTGATTTGCAGGAGGCCGTTGCATATGGTTGTACTATCTGTTAGTGTTGGTGCCAGTGTTTTCTAGTTTTATTGTATATTAATGTGTGGGTAATTAAATAAAAAACTTAAATGATGAGAGGCCCAAAACCAACAATGTGTTCTTTTGTCCAATTAATCCATGTCTTAATACTTTCTCACTTCCCTTTTACGGCAGCGTCAATAGCATGTTGGTTCCTATTGAAGATGTAAATGACTTAACTGTTATTTATTGTTTCATTTTGTCAGTAGTAGTGGTAGAATCTCGGCACTGACTTACCAGTCTTACAAATGGGGCAGCAGTGGTTGGGTTCATAGGTGGGGTTGACGCAGTGAGGTGCGGGACAGTCCGAGATGCTGCAGTACACCTCTCGGTTGGCTTCACAGCGACATCGCTCACACCTCGATAACTGGGACACAAAAATAGTAAACGTCATCAGCCATTTGAATAACAAGTGGTCTCAGTCATTTTAACTTATGGTTGAATTGCAGTAAACAAAAGAGTCCACTGTGGAGGTGTATTTATCCTCACTGATATACCATTTAATGTCAAACAAACAAATTTTACACTTTGTCTCATACACCATCAGTAAGAATTAAATAAATGCAGTTCATAGCTGTCCTCCCACTGCTCTGTCCACACTGAGCACATGGCTGCATGGAAGCTATCTGCCCACATGGTGACGCAACAGCACAAACATGACAGCCATGTTTTATTGTTAAATGTCAATCAGCTAGTAGAACTTGTTACTCACTGTAAAATCTGGCATTATCAGGCAGACTGTAAACATTTCAACTTAAGGAAAGCAAAGACACAGCAGGCGATTGTTACTGCAGATGTACAGTTGCCAATTGCTTTGGAATGTTAGAGTGGCACAAAATGCATCATTTCGACAACTTTCTGCCCAAATTATAAAGTCCCGAAGCATGTCATAATATGAGATGAGTTTTTGGCCACTTGGGGACAGCACTACAACCCTTGCTTATTTACACACCCAGCACACAGAAAGCAACATTTACATTTACTTCTTCTCATCAGTCTCTCCACTTTGCAAACTTCACTCTCCATTTGGCCCGTTGTTGTCTCAACCACTTCATGTTAACTCTGCTGTTAAGTATAGCTAGATGTTCCACTTTCCTTGTACAAAGTGTTTGATGAGCATCTATGTAACAGTGGGTTATTTACAGCACATTTTCTTCTTTCATTAACTGGTTTATAGGCAAAACACAAGTTGCATGCTGAGTTGACAACAATTAAATACTGTTTAAATAATAAAAAATCAGAATGATTTTCTCCCAATAAGGAACACATAACAAAAGTAACACTTTTAATGGACCTATTTTGCTTTACTACTTTACTTTATAGAGGCTACTTTAACTGCATTTACTAAGTAAGTCTCACCAATATTCATGTCATGCAAATTAAATAAAGGAAATAGATACCACTAGGCTTAGTATACCTGTACAAGTAAATAACAGGAAGTAATATTTTTGGATACTTTATTATTGTTATGTGATGTGCAGGCTACATTTGGAGCTGTGTGAACTTGTGATGGGACAGAGGAGGAGGGGAGGGAGGGTTGGGGTAGAAGTTTGGATCTTTCTCACCCTGAACTCCTCTAGGAGCCGGTACGTTTTGCCCCCGTAGACACAGACCCTGGCCATAGCCTCGCACACCGGACAGCACGCCTTATACCTGATCCGCGTGCACCGGGGGTGGATGCGGGGACACCTGGGCCGGACGCACACGGGACCGTCCACGGTGCACGTGCACGGACACGCACTGGGGCTCGGGTAATAAACCTCTCCGATTACATAAACGTAACCGTGGTCGTCGATGCACCACTTGCCCCGGTAGTCCCCGAACTCGTAGTCCAAGTCGGTTTTGGTGGAGTACTCCGCCGCCACCGCGATGCGCGTCGGACGGTGCGGAAGCAGCAGCAGCAGGACGAGCGCGGTGGAGAGGCAGCTGAGCGCGCGGTGCCCGTGGCTCATGGTGGACAGGTTACACGCAATGACACCGACACTAACCATCTGTGTGTGTCCGCTGTGCTCTGGTGAGCTTCTCCTCCCACCGTCAGGAGCGCCTGTGACGCCGATACACGTGCGTCAGTCCGGAGTGTCACAGCAATTCAGCCCAGGAGTTCATAATAAATATTAGTGTACCGATAATCATATGAAATATATATTCTGACAGAAAAGGGAAAAATTAACTATTTTGCTGTTTTTTATTTATTTATCATAATTGATAACTTTTTCAATGATAAGTAATTATACAAGGAAATAATACAGATTATAACTAATAAAGTTGTTTACCAAAACAATTGGAAAGAAGTTCGTGAAAAAATTGTTCCTAATATTTATCCAATCAATAATTCTGTCTCAAGACCTATGGATTCTTTTATTTAGAAGATGAAAAAAATGAAACACCTATTTTATGAATGTCAGTACACGTTAGAATTCTGAGTGGGAAGAAGAGGACTATTTTGTAACACAAACCATCAAACCAGAAGCCAAGGATGTAATATTTTACTATTTAAACAATAGTTTACCTATTTATGTTACCTGCACAATTTGACATCCTTATAGAGTCAATTTCTCAAAATCATACTTGCACTTGACATTAAATTCTAATACCTGCCTATTTATGTTGTTATTGTATAAAATAATTTTTTTCCCCTTTATTTTTCTCTCCTTTTATATTAAAAGAGAAAAAGCAAGTTTCACATAGAGCAAAACCAATAACTTTATCAACAGAACAACAAAGCAAATAAACTATAACAATTGTTTGGTTGTTTAAAGATGAGATGCTATAAAGAAAAAGGGGTAAATTAGTTTGGTTTAGTCACCAAGTAACATAACACAATAGATTAAATGGTCTGTGAGGCAGGGAGTTTGCCAATTTGCACCAGTATAAAAGATTTTAAGCTACACAGAAGTTAATGAAGCCATGTATCATCTTAAAGCTTAGTTATAATCTATCTACCAGTCACATTATCATGACACTGACAATAACAGAATGTGACCTTTGACCTTAAACGGTGTGACAGGGCAAATTATAAAAGCTTCTGCAAATTCTCTGCTAGCATCCTGATGTGCCTGTGAATAGCTGATCATGAAGGGCATGCAGAGAGCTTTATGATGATATACTATTTGAAAGACGTCAATAACAATATTTTATATGATAATAAATTTCATTGTGTGCAGTTTGTTTCTGACAGAATGACAGAAACTTTACATTCGATTCTGTTAGAAGGGCAGCTGTAAACAGCAGAGTCACAAAACATATATATAAATATCACAACTGATGAGGCAAGTATTCTGCAGCATATAGCCTAGTTGGTTTTTGTACGGTTTTGTCATCAGATTGTTACAGTATAACAAGGTTTACAGATATATCTAGTTTTCTAAATCCTAAATGAAAATGCTGTTAAAATGTTATCAATGAAAAAAGAGGAAAAAAAAAAACAGCACAACTGATAGGGTGTACCCAAGTGGCCAAAAGATGCTCAGCCCAATTACCAAAAGGCTTAGCAAAGTAACTTCAGCAGCTTTAATTCTGTGTGAGATCTCTGAGATATGCAAGTTGTTGTGTGAGTCGTAGCCAGAAGTGTCTTTCTCCACGAAAGTCAACAAACAAAGCTAATCTTTACCTTCTGCCAGCCTGCTTGTGTCTGAAGAAGCAGCAGACTACTCCTCTATTTCTCCGTAAGAGAAGGCCGACAGCAGGGAGAGCAGCAGGAAAAAAGCCCTGCATGGGGTGCATGCTTTATAATTTATCAGAATCACAACACCTATGTCATAAATAATATATGATTAATGTCATTTATAACAGATTATTGGTGCATTTTCTATGCCCCACACAGTCAAAACAGATCACAGTTACTGTGTGAACAGCACCTCGGTGAAAGGAAGTGGGCAGTGCTTACAGGAGCTTTGAGATGCCTAATTGCTTGCAGCTGGTATGAACATGGTGTGCAAAATGTGTGAGACCAATCACACACTTGTTTCATCATGACAATTGTGGTAGCATTTAAATTAGTGCACACTGAAATTATACAAGAGGGCTCAACTGAGTATAGTAATGTATATCTGTAGCCATTATGACTTTATGAACTCCTAACTGAAATGTGACATTTCTGGGGAAATAACATGGTGCCATCACTGCAATTCAATTCAGCTTTATTTATACAGCCAAATATTAGAAATCACAAATTAGCCACACAGGTATTTGCAGTATGTAAAGTATACACCACCACTCTGTCCTTTGACCATCTCTTCAGACTTTGCAGCAACTTCCAGGGATGAAAAATGAAATTGTCATGGAAGCATCAAAAACATGCACTTCCTAAACTGGCCACTAGGAGCCACTACCCACTGACCATGAATAAAAAGTCAAAGGATACAGCAATTAGCAGGTATGGCTACTAGCTAGTAGTAAAAAAAAAAATAGAAGTTTACAGTTCTAACTGCTTGTGTGGCAGAAAGAGCAAACACAGCCACTGAAAGAATGAGAAATCATTTTTATTTGGATAGATAAGTTCTGACAGTACAAAAGAAAGATGCAAAAAACAGGCATATTACTAAAAACAGTCCAATTCAAGTAAGAAAACAGTCCTTTAAATGCACAAGTGAGGTTACATTTGGATGAGGGTAGCGTGTGCATTTCTCTGTTTGTGGTGTGAACAGGAATATGCGGTATACAGGAGGAAGATAGACTCTAAAAAGTAGCCTCAACTTGCAAAGAAGCTCTTGTAAAGTAAATGTTGTAAATTATGTTTCAGTTCTTTCTACGTAAATGTGATGAAGGGGAACAAACAACTGTTAACACTTGCAAGTAATTTCATCATCCAGATTTTTCAATAAATATGCATTTTGGGGATGTGCCAATCATGTTATCCGATTAAATGTTGTGTATATTGTGCAACTTGTCCTGCACATAAAACTTCAATTAACAGTTTTCCTCATCCTCAACTCTGACTGTACCTTCAGCACTTCTTCCAATACCTGCAGGATTATGGTTAGTATTTAGTGTAGCATGCAAAATTGTGAGTGCAGCAATAGATAAAATATGCTTTCCCCCATACTAACTTCAGATCTTGAAATAACCACATGGTGCGTCATCCCCAATCAAACTGAAACATGTTAGAAATGGCATCTGATTCCAGAGTATAGGAATAATATGAAACCTGGATTTCAGTGTATTAATCTAAAAGGTTTCACTAGATCTCTAAAAACACAAAAGTAGTAACAGTAGTAGTTTTGCAAATCACACAAATTGAACTACAAGATTCTGAGGTTTTAAATTGGGAGGGGTTGGGGTGAGGAAAGGTCCTTTCATGCATGGGTGCCATTTTATCACCAGAACATAGCTGAGTGTCAGACTTCTGACTGAATTCTGACTCTGAACATGAATCATGTAATGTTCCCTTCACAGTTTACAGCTCCGGGCGTTTCTCTTTATGAAGACTATTGGGCTCATGTAAAATCAAGACTGAGTGAATAAAGTGAAGACTGAAGAATGTGAAACATTTTAACCACATCCCAAGTCTACACAGTGGGAGTTACTATATGTTTACATTTCAACTTTTTAAATAAAAAAAAAAGCTATGAACATGCCCCTTGCCAACAAGCGGCTATGGAAATCACTTCTTCCTGGTGTAGTCAAAAAAGGAAGCAATATTGATACTGTTTTCACATTTCTATGTAAATATGCTAAGCATTCTGTCTTTCCAGACTCTTAATTGGGAGAATTTGACTCTAATGTTTGCAAACAGGATATGCATCATAGAATTTGCAGGTGGATAATTCACTGATGCAGGACGTATTAACAGTGATGTTAAGGGTTCCATACCTGTGCATGATATTCTGTCATGCCAGTGGGGTTTACTGCTAACCATTTGCTATAATACAGACCAAGAGTCCTGTTTGAAATCTTTATGCAATCACTCTTATTTAAAAGAATCTATCCAACATGATTGCAAAAGATAAATAGTTGGACAAGTATGGAATGCAAACTGCATGTTCAAATTGTTCTGTGGGGGCATCCTAATTAATTCAGTCCCATCACCCAACCAGGAATGGTGAGAATTTGATGCAAAATTAAGTAAAATTGTCTGCTTGGCGCTTCTAAATAAGCCTTATGATGAAAACCCCTCATCACTCTTGCATGATGTTAACTGTTTATTGACCATACTATCAGACCCTCAACCCCTCAGCACTGCTCATTCACAAGATCTGTTGTGACAGAGCCACCATGCATTTCTTACTGCTTCCACGCCTGCTGCTCTATCCAAAACTGGAATACAGAAGAGCTGCAGGCCATGGAGGACTTCTACAGTTAACACTGTGCATCTAAGAAACTGACTATTACATATCATACGTTTGGCTGTTCTGGCTGGGGGACAGTAGAGGTGGTGGCGGAGGGGGTGGTTCTTCTAAGGCAGGGGGAGGAGGAGGTGCCGCAGCCACATTAGGGTTAGCTGAACTGGAGTTGGCTTCCTGGGTTGCTGAGGCATCAGGGGCTGCTGCTCTGCTGTTGCTGTCTGAAGGAGGGAGCATACTGTTGCTGCTGCCATTACTGGGGGCACTGCTGTTAGGAGTACCACTCTCCCTGGGGGTCTCAGGAGGAGGGGTTCCTTTGTCAGAGGCAGAAGAGGGAGGGTCAGATGGAGGTGCAGAAGGTTGTGGTTCTGAGGTGGCCTCTGCGTTTACCTCATCTGGGAAAAGAAAAAAGGAGAGAGATATTGGTTTCAAACATATGAAACTGTCATCTGAAGGGTCCAATGCAATGTGAAAGACGTAATAAAACACAGAATGCAATGACTTGAAATGAAATTCTTTTCAAAATGTATTCAATTTAATACAGTGCAAAAGCGCAATATTCAGTAAAATAATATATAAAAATTATATATTTTCAAAGCCTTTGGTACCTGTCTCCATTGGAGTGGGCTTGTCCTCCTCCTTGGTCCCTGAGGTGGGGTTAGCTGCACTGCTAGCATTAGCACTGCTTTGCTCTGAAGCTTTGTTTCCAGCAGCCTCTTGCTGTTGTTGCTGCTGCTGCTGCTGCTGCTGCTGTTGTGCCTGTTGCGCAGCTTTCTCTGCCTGCTCGGCTGTCTCACGTTCCCTCTCCTCTGCACGGCGCCTGGCTGCCTCTTCAGCTGCAGCCATCTCTGCTGCTAGCTTCTCCATGTCCACCTCAACCTTCTGACTGCACAACTGGATACAGGAAACACTGGTTAAACAAGGGCGGCAAAACTTTTCCTTTACTATTAATAGTTTTTCTTTTACACAACAGAATTTGAGAGTTCAGTGCATATAGTGAGTGATCTTCTTGCTTTTGTGTCAGGGCCTTTTTTATTTGTTGGTTAAGTAATGAACTAATGGATCTGTGGCTATACATTTTTACAGGTGGAATGAAACGTCTCACTTAGATTCTAGGTAAAAAAAAAATGTTGCTCTACCCGCTTAAGTTCAGTGTTGAATGAGTCAGTGGTCTCCAGGAAGCGTCTCTTCTTGTCTTGGTGGCGATCCTCAATTTGCAAAAGTTCTGCCTCAAGCTTCCTCTGAAACACACAAGAGACACATGAAATCCTGAGTATTTTTCTTTCCCCTAATGGCAGAAAACATGTCCTTGTCCAACATACCTGGTGCACCATAAGAGACTGGACCTGCCGCTTGAGGACCTGCATGCGGGCTGTAGTGACCACCGAGCGGACATCAGGTACCACGATCTCACTGAGGATGTCACTGATGAGCCTGTGGTTCCTCTGGAAGCGAGCAGCTGCTGTGTGCTTCACTGAAAACCCATCATCGTAGTCTGGATAGAGGAAGAATGAGACACTCAGCTGACAATGTGGGAGTTGGTAAACTTCTAACACATGTCCATCCTTCAAGATGTTTAACACTTTTAGTGTCTTATAAAACCACATTAATATGACAAATACACAGGCTTTTTTGTCTCTTCATATGTTTCAGCCACTAATTAACATCTTTGATAAATTGACTTTAGTGTTTTCCCTAAGTGCATCTAGTAGTGGAGTATTAACAGGAGGGAGAGAGACAGTACGTCTGGTTGAATTCTAGTTTGTCACACAAATGATAAAAATGCTAGTTATGTTGACTTGTTTAAATGATGCTATACTGTCATGAAGTTTTTGTCATTGCAGCACAGTGAGCAGGCAGATGGGTCCATTTAGGGGCTGTTATGCAATTACGTAAGGTTTCGGAGGGCACTATGGAGTACTAGTAGCAACTGATGCAAGCTTTTCTAAATGTGATAGCTTGTTCTTGAATGAAAGTCCCTGACAAATATGAGAACAGGATTCTCATTTATTCCGTCTTGCATTCCTTTCTGGTGATTTGCAAGTGCACAAAGAAAAGATTCTGCACACACAAGAAGTTCTCCCCTTCAACTCCATCCTAGGGGAAACACTGAAATTTATAATTGATTTTAAAACATCCATTTCTGAAACTTGCCATCAGGATCTTCAGCAGGCTGGATGCTCATGTAAGGCTCTCCTTTATCCATACGACTTTGCCTCTGTCTGCTCTCCTCCTCCATGGCGGCCTCGGCCCGATTTTTAGCATTGACATAGGCCAGGTAGGCTGGTGAGTTGTGGTAGGCTTTCAAGGAATCATTGTACTCAATCTGAGATGGAGAGGGATGAAGCGAACATAAACCTAAGTAAAATTCAATCATTTCCCAGATAATGCAATTTTATATGACAATTCATCAAGAAAAAAAAAGCTTTGTTTTTTGCTTTACCTTCGTTAAGTGCCCAACAACAATAAAGGGGGCTGTCCACCACACATTTTTTTGAAAAGCCATAATGCAGAATAAATAGGACAATTTCATCATGACATAATTAATCCACTTTTAAACAACAAGACTCTTGTTTATCACGAAATTAAATTATAGCCTTGTCTGAACCAATGGCAGATCAAGTGTCAGAAAACATCCAAATTTATGTAATGCAATGGATTTAGATAATTAAATGGCAGTGTTGATTATTTTAAACTCCTGCATAAATCCCACTTCAACATGTCACTGAGCTGTAAATTCTACAACTCAACTTTGCCAAATCTGACATGTGGGTTGAAAATGGCTCAATGTGTGTTTAATGCTGTAAATCAGCACTGAACCTCACAATGCCATTGCTGACATACAGTTGACTCTATATCATGAATAATAATAGAAAACAACTAAAAAGGTCACTGAGCAACTCTTACAGAAGGACTGATTCCCTAACCTCTACAAGATTGTTAGAAATGTTACACATGTCATTTAGGGTTAGGAAAATAACAGTTAGCTGAAATAACAGGACAACTCCAGCAGCTCACCTTCTCAGCTTCGTATTCATTCAAGTAGTCCTGTTTCTCCTCATCAGTCAGGTCTCTCCACATCCCTCCGATAATCTTTCCAATCTCCCACAGCTTCAGGTCTGGGTTGGATGCTTTCACTTGGTCCCATACCTTGCATTAGAACACAAACACAGGACACCACACACACACACACACAGATACACACACACAAAAACATACTGTCACAACAGGGAAACTACATTTAATGGTAAGGTTAATATAAGACAGCAAAGGAAGTAAAAGAAGTAAAGTGCAAAGGAAAGAAACTAAGAATGCTTTAAAATTATGACTACTGTTCAGGATTATTAACTAGCCTAAAGGGAAAGCACACTGTTTTGCTAAAAGCCTGGATGGATGGAAAATGGGCTCCAAATAAACCACACATCACTTTTGGTGTTTGTAAAAATATGCATTTAATTCTAATCTCTACAAGCACTGCACATGCATTTGTATATAATAAGTATATTATACATGCTGCTGTCATTTACTGACATTTTCCATATGCTCTCAAGAGCACACATCCCTATCTAATGAAGTGAAAATCAAATGTACGACCTATTAAACTTCGGACATTGAGAGTGACTGTTAAGACAGAGCAGTCCAGCACCACTGTGTTAACAGTGTGGTGATGACCAGCCACAGCAGAGAAGGTAGGTTAGTTTTAAGTCTTAACCAGCTGCGCCTTCTTTCACTTTCACTCCATGACTGCAGTAGTAGGAATTTTGCTGATGTAAAAGCTCAAACAAATTCTGGTAAGTCTGTTAAAAGAACTGGTGGGGTCTGGATTTTGCTTCCAAGTGCACCATTATTCTATTCAATGCAAGTGAGTGTGCACTCAGAACCAAAGGAAGACAGCAAGCCAAAACACGGTGCATTATGGGTTGCAGTTGTCTAATGATAAACTAATATTATTATTTAAGGTAAGATGATTATATAAAACAGTTGCTTTTTGCTTCAAATTGTTTAGCAACAGAATAGTGGATAATGGATTAGATTGCACAGCGCCGCAAAAAAACTCCACAACATGCTTTGGCAAAAGTGGCAGCCCTTTACCTCACCATGTTCTGTCTAATGGATGAAAAATAGCATCAACAGCGGGACATTTGTTTTTAATGTTTGGTGCACTCGACAAATAACAGTGCGAAACAAACCAAACCAAATGAAAAATACAAAGATGTAGCAACTTCACCAACCAAGTCCAACCAAATTTAGATGTGAAAACTAAACCATAGTGTGCAATAGGTTGGGGCTGACTGTGGTATAATCAATGTTAAATTGTCTGATATTGACAACTGAAAATGGGATCAGTTGTTTTCCATTTGCTGCCATTAATGTGCATTTAACTACATGACAGCAGAACAAACAGCACAACCTCTTGGCCAAGTAATCAGCAAAAGAGATGAGGGCATTTTAGCTATATGAATAATGAAGAATGTATGTCAAAAACAGCTGGGTGGAATTAAAGCAGTGAACAGACAGTAAACAGAAGCGTTGGCAATGGGAAATGAGGTAATACGTCCACAGGTTCATATTAGCATTTCAGCCAAGCAGGAAGATGGACAGCAAGTTTTAGTGATTACAGGAAGCGCTGTCTTGCAGCAGTTGGCCTCTGAAGAATCCACATACATGTTTATATGTAGCCTGCCTTTCTGAATGTCTGCCTGATTCATCAAACTGCATTCATGAATGATCAATTTTAAATAATAATCCTCTACTCTACCATATATATTTAGGCAAATTTGAAAGGTGGAATATGCCAACAACGTTCAATAGAAGGTAGAGCCTGTGTAAGATGGAGCATTTGGTGCAATTTTAAGTGGCATGCACACTGAAAATAGTATGTTATGCCCTTTAAATGTTATATATCTTAAAGTTAAAAAAAAGAGGAGTTATACGTCTTTTGTTAAAAGTAGATTTGACTTTATGTATGTTAAAGAGGAAGCTGTAAGACTAGAGAAGCAGCAAAACGCCAAGCATAATAGGAGGAAATGAAGGCAAGAGCAGTCATGCTTGCAGAAGGAAAAAGGAAATGTAATTTCTCTTTTTTGTTGACAAACACAGGAGGCTACTGTGAGCCAACAGGATAAAGTGGAGAGTCTCCACAAGGTGGTTGAGGTGGTGGTGAAGGCGTCATGGCTTGGCTGTTTCCCACCCTTAAACCCCTGTAATATTTCAGGGGATGGGAGGACAAGCAGTAAAAGCAGACACCGTGGATGGGTGTCTTACCTTCCTGCTTACCTTCCGGCTGTACCGCATGTAAGGCATCAGTGGCTTGTCTGGAGGTTTAGGAGGCTTTGGGACGGTGATGCCTGAGGAGTTCTGTGGATTGAAGGAAGAGAGGGAGAGAGAAAGTGGGGACAAAGAAGGGTGGGGTGAAGGGAAACAAGAACAGAAGGTTTAGAGAGGAGAAAAGCAAACAAAAAAATCCATAAAAGAACATCTTAAGTCTGTGTGAACGCAAAATATGAGCAGCACATGGAATGACAATACAAATCTCTTACATGGTCAAACCTATATGATACATGTCAGTATTTTTTGGCCATTGCATGGCTACAAATACTGTTCTTTAAACTACTGCAAAATAGACGATAGTGTTGGCATCTATTTAGAGGGATGGTCAACTAACAGGCGAAAAGATAAAAAGCCATGATGTTTTGCGGGAAACATCATGTTTTTTAAAATTCAGTGGAAATGCAAATAGGATTTCACAAATAGGACTGATATTACTATTTTATATCTTAAGACTAGGAAAATTCTATTCACCAAAGCAGGCAAACTCAGACATCTAGTGTCATCTAGTGGCAGTGTCACATACAGATGGATATTTATTTTGTCACTGTCAAATTTTGATTCATCTTCAATTTAACATACCAGATGGACAAAAATAACTATTTTCCATTAGAAACCTATATAAGCAACCACGATTCCAAACAAAGTAAGAACTCTGCAAATATAAATAAAAAAGAATGCAATTACAGCTTGAGAAATCTACTACCTTTTGAAAAGTTTTTAGTTATGACGAAAGGATTAACAATTATCACGTTCAGTTTCATTTGTTTTAGAAAATATCCCAACTTTTTTGAAATAGGGGCTATACATTTCAAAATACAAAATTATCAGCTTCATGAAACATGCTAAATGAAAAGGAAAAATACATCATAGGATAATAATCTAATTCTAGCCACCTGAAAACAAATAATACACTTTTACAGATATGATTAAAAAAAAAAAAAAAAAAGTTCAACTCTACCAAAAAATGGGTCTGCATAGAGGCCTTGACGGGCAAATTCTCTCCAAAATTAAAAGTTCATATATTTGCCTCCAACCTGTTTTTTTTTTTTTCCCCTAATCAATCTTGATTATTTAAAACTGCTTACAAAAGGGACTGTTGATTATATGAAAGACTGCTGAGGTTTTTTCAAAAAAAGATTTTTTTGCACTCCCAGTGAAGTGCCATTTAGTTCAATTATATTCAAAAGAAGGAACTGATTAATGGTATTGCAGGTTAGAGCAAATACTATGTATATTAGATTTTGGAGAGAACCCCTCTTAAAAAGGGCAACACACACTCACTATTAAAAGCCCACACACCAGTGTTGCCAACTTGACAACCACACATCAGTTAAGTGGTTGTATTGGCTGGTAATAAATGAATCTAAATCTCCATTAAAACAAACGTTAAAGTGCGTCTTTAACCAAATGGTAGTAAAATTGTTGTTAATTTCAATTCCTTCTGAACTTACAGTTGAAGTCCGCATATTGTCTGCACCATTCATCAGCCACTTAAAAACCTTCACCACATTGGTGATAACCACATTTGATTTCCTATAGATGGTTAACATTAAAATATGTATTTTATTATTTATAGTAATTCTTTATACTTATATAGCGCTTTTCAGGACACTCAAAGCCGCTTAATGAGAATTTCTTTCTCTAAGCACTTTGTTTCCCTCAAAGGTGTTATATAAATTGAGTAAACTAATTTTTAAATTTCTTTTTTCAAATCCCTCCATCAGTTCATTACCCTGCTGGAACCTCCGGAGCTCCCTCCCAGCCGGAGGTTGTTGTAGGCCAGATGGCTGTAAGGGTTGTAGCCCACAAACCCTGGGGTGGAAGGCATTTGCTGATGAAAGACAAATGAGACAAAACACGAATGAGAAATGGCTTACAAACAAGAGGAGGAAGAGGGATAAACATAAATAAGTGAAAAAGGGGAAAAACATGAAAATATATGTATATTGTTTTGCTGCTGTGTTTTCCATGATGCCATCATGCAAGGTAAAAAAAATTGCAGCTCAGACCCGGACTAAAATTCAGAATAAGTTATAGCACATTTTGCATAAAAATGATCAGGCATTCATTTCCCTGACCTGGTTTCAGATGGAGTGGCATAGCAAATGCGAGTATTACAGGGAAGATAATCTGAAGCCATAATAATTGTAGTATTTGTAATTGTAGTAGTAGAAAATAAGAGCGCCCTCTCTGGGAGTAGAAAAATGTTATGTGGGCTAGTTTCAGTTGCAGGCAGAAATTGCTTTCAGGAATAGCTATTTGGAAGTTTGTAAATAGAAATGTAAATATTTTGTGTGCTACAGTGTTTCTTTTTCTCCTCAATCGCAAAGGCTAAGAAGAACACATTTAAAAAGCCAAAAGTACAGAAGGAAACACTGTTCATAAAGAATACCTGAGATTCAAGTTATGTTTTGTATGTATGCATTTAACTATCCATGCATTCATTTGACAAGGTTGCAGCACACATATTTTCATAAAACAGATTGTCCTATAAATAAAAAAGATGTATATAACATGATTGTACAGTACAGGACTGGGGTTCTAGATGTATAAAATACTAAATTAAAAACAGCACAAAATATATAGACCTCAGGCAATTGTCGCTGTATCGAGAATATTGTTACCACTAACTTGTTGTCAGACAGTCCCTTCCATAAAACTTCTATATTGCTATGCACGAGCGTAACTTTGACATGCCATGTAGCTCATTGTATGCTGCCGATCAGTTGCTTTGGTCAACCTTTCTACATTAAGTCAAAGACACAACAAATACAACTAAAAATGTGTGATCATGACATCAGAAGGGGAAAGCCATTCACTGTAATTCCTGATGGTATCTTCCTGTCTCCACAACTGTCAAAGTAAAGAGTGAAAACTTTCTGAACAAAGCATAAACTTAAAATGATGTTGATTATTTTAGGTGGACCATTTCAGCATCTGTGTTGTATTTAATACAACTTCACATCAATAATCCCTTAAAGCATTTGATGCTAACCATAACTGCAACACTGTTTTTTAATTTTACACAGTTCCCTGCTACCAAATTTAAGGACATCCAAAGTAAAACAAGCATTTTGAAACTATAAGTACAAATATGCTAAACAATGACATCTGATGCCAAAGGGTTTAAGATGTAAAATCCGATTAACTAAGTAAATTCTCGTAACCTTAAAAAGGTGTTGGTATGACAGGAAAAAGCAGGAGTGAGAGCGATGATGGAAAGTTTGTGGCAACATCTGTGTGCTCAAATGAAAGCAATATAAATGTGGAGGGAGAGGAAATGAGGCAGCAAGAAAGAAAGATGGAAGAGAACCAAGAAAGAGAGTATAGCGCTAACATGGCTCTTTGGCCACTTAGGCCTAACAGTTTATGTTAACACTGGAACTGGGAATTGGATACTTACTGTTGTGGGGGCAGGGGGAGGAGGAGGAGCATAGGATGGTCGTTCTGTGCAAGACAGGAAAAATGAGAAAAGATATACAGAACAATCAATCAAAATACATTTTATATTGTTTTAAAAATACATTGCCATTTCCCTTCACACTAAATACATCAATAAGACAGATTGCTTCACATCTTGTCATAGTGATTTTGACAATCATTTTCTATCCAAATGTTCAAAAAAGCTTTGGGGAAAAAAATCTACATAGGACAATGAGCAAAAAGTAGATCAGATTCACATAATAATAGAATTTGCATTCAAATTCAGTACAGCATCATACTGTTTTGCATAACAATAAATAACATTGAATGCCATTGTGGTCAATTGTCTCCTTTGATGAAAAGTAACTGGATCTTGACATACTACAGCACTTGCCCAACCCTAACCATATTCAATCAATTTACCTTTTTAACATTATGTTTATTTTTGAAAGGATTGTATCCATTATATAAATCGGCCTACACCAAGGACAGTGGGCAGTGTTGAAAAGATAATGAAACGTGTATACTATTGATACTTGATATAACCGCATCTATGAAGTCAACTTTAATAACATGTATGTTCACTTACTTGACATCGTGACTGAAGACTGGGCTAAGTAGAGCAGGCGATTTCCATGTTGGTTAACCTGGGAAAGAAGACATTAGGACATCCAGCCCCACAAATAAGATTAGTACAAACATTCCGCTGATGTAGTTATCGTTTGGCACAAAAATCCACGTGTAAATGGCTTAAAATGATTAACTAATGAAAAATACTCTGAATAATAACAATGGCTGACGGGACCTACAAAGCTATCCTACCGCCTTTGGCCTCCTAGCAAAGAACGTGCTAACACAAAGGGACAAAATGCCCTATGATATGATATAACGTTGAGGATACTCCCCAAGTCAATTGATTTCTAAGGAATTTAGCATCCCCTTTAGAACATTAGGATAGAATAAAACGAAAGACGAAGGGCGTTGATGCAGAAACCTAGGCTTGTAAGGTGTATGAATTGATCTTGCCGTTGAAGCTAAAATAACGAACAATACAAGCTAACATGCTAACTTACACGGAGGTAAAGCTTTCCAAAACAGAACCGTAATTTAGCAAACGGTAAAACAAATAGACCAAAATAAAGTTTAAAACATTTTTACAACAAAGTTACAAACTAATTGAAATATACCATTTTTATTCATTAGGTCGGAAACAACACAAACACACTCACTCAATCTTTTGTTCCCTCCGGTAGGGCCGCTTGTTCCGTTTTTCACTTTTGCACACAAACCGGAAGTGTTTTTTTTTTCATAGTGGCGAAAAATATATTTTCAGAATAAAAGCCAAGTTACTTCAAATAGACAGCTTCCATCAAGAAATACCTAATTAAAATAATATCTCGTTCCTTAATCAGCAATACTCCAAAATAATTGTCAATAATACAGCGTGCTGAGAGCTCCATTTTGTGATCGATATGCAATATTCACGGATATTTGAAGAAACATACTGAGGCATCGCTGATCCCACGAGTGCAATGGTAAGTATCAGCAGTTATATTTGAATAGCTGTCCAAAACTCAAATTCAATCGTTATTACAACAATTTCCAAAATCACAGTATTTTAGTATTTAATTGTATCTGATATCCATATCTCATAAACCAGTAATACTACTACAAAATGCAAGCTGCACCTTGGATATATGTGCAAAATCATGTTCTTCAGAGCTGTTCCCGCCAGAGGTTAAAGTATAGAGATCCTGCCTAGGCAGTTATACAGTAGTATCCTTTTTGAAAGAAATTGACAATATTGTCCTTTACATTATCAAGACTTTCATCTTATGTAATCCATTATAAACACTGTCTTTTATATCACATGATCTATTGTAATATTTACCAAATACCTTTTCAATGCTTCAGTTTTCACTGACACTCTGATGTGTTTACTGCAACAAAATAAGTAATTGGTTTGTACTAGGCTGCATCGCCTCTGTTCAGTGTCACTTACAAAATGTAATGTATTGGATTCTGTTAGCTGCGCTCATCTGAAAGGAATAAGTTGCTTTATAATATTTCTCTTTGTGTAAAGTTGTGTATGCATGTGGCACTATCGACATGCCATCACCCTCGGAAAACAACCTCCTGGCACTGCAGCTAAAGGGAAACCAGGCACCCACATAATAAGCCACATAATGGTAAGATTCACACTTCAAGTGTTTCCATTTAGTTTCTGCCTCCGATAAAGAGATACTACCATATCAGAGTTATAACGTTATGTCCAGCAGATTATGCTTTTTCATTTAAATATTACAACTTTATTGTCATTACATTGCAACTTTTTTCTTTATATATTATGATAATTTAATGAAGCACCTTTATTGTTTTGTTATTCACAAAATCTGCCAGATATGACACATAATAGATTTGCTGGAAAGTTTTTGAATTTGAATTTTTTTTGTGGGTAAAGTTTACAGTAAAACAGGAGAAGAAATCATGCATTTGCACTCCATGTAGTATGTTTGTGTTGTGTGTGTGTGTGTGCTCACCCACCAACCCACACATGCACATAAGGCAAACAACGACACACACTGTCAGTCAGACCTGGCTGTATAACATGGATTGATGCCATAATCTGTGGATGCCACATTTCTCTGGGCACTGTTACATTTCAGAGGTCTGAGAGGTTCACACCCTTCTTTCACTGTCAGCTCTGGGTTCCCACACTGCTCCAGTGCGTTTGGTAGCTGCTCATCTGTAAGGTAAGAGGAAGCCTTTAAATGCTGCATAGATCCATCTTCAGAACACAGAAGAGCCGAGTGCTCCTATATTGATACGAGACATAATTAAGGCATCATTTGTCCATCTACACCATCACTTTCCAAACTCAGTGGAGGTGAGGTCACAGACAATGGGGCATATTCTGTCTGATTGACAGCTGGTACTTCTTACACTTCATATTTAAATGTAACCTGTTGGAGAGGTGAAAAAAGTAGACTGACAACTGGAGAACTAAGTGTTGTTTAAAAAGTGGGATGGCACTCTCCTTAAATTGCACATTTGCACATTTAAATGAGCTTAAAATCACTTCACTTTTGGATTTTTCTTTCTTACTTACCCCACTTTGTTTTTGAGAGTAAAGCTTTTAAAAGCAGCACTGCAGAGAACAGTTTTATGGATCATGCTTGTCCTTTAAACGTTTGGTTTCCTTATTTTTTAAAAAATGTATTACAATCAATAACTTTAAGTGATGAAGTGATGAAAGTGATCAATAGACACTTGTCGTTGCAGGATTTCTGGATGTTGTTGATGTATGGCTTGTACATTGCATGGTCTCACCAGTGGTGATAACGAATCGATGAATATACCATTTGTGGTTATGCAACAATGGATTTTTGTCTGATTTAAAAAAAAAAATGAAAGAATATTCTGAGTTCAATTTAGTTAGCTAGCCGAGCTAAAAGACACTCAAAGGAGTTGGCTGCTTATTGAGAATAATAGTTGCTAACCAAGCTGGCTAGCATTAGCTCATGGCGTAGCATCATTCAGTCATTCTGCACATTGCAGAATACCTAAATAGCGTTAGCCATCCACCAGGAGATAGGCCAGGCTGTGTGAAACTAGTGACACTGATTCACAAAGCTAGCTTTGGCTGGCCTCTGGCAATGGCAGAAGGAGTGAGTTAATATGTTGATTAAGCTAGTCTAAGTTTGAGTTTCTTTTGTTCGTAAATTTACATTAAAAAGCTAAGAGAGGTTTAAAATTTAGCAAACTTGACAACAGACCATTTGGCCTGCTTCAGTCCCACTTCGTAATTGCAACGATAGACAAAACCTAGTAAAGACTAAAGCGGTGATAAATCACACAAGACTTCAAATTAAAGTTATTCCTATTCTGAAATATACATTTAAAAAAACCCATCCAAATTTCATTTAAAGTTGGTAAAGGTGTGGCTTCTGCTGAATCAAATGTTTTTCAATTTCTAAAAATGCAGTTATTGTCAATATTATAAATACAAATCCATTACTATTTCCAGCACAAATACACCACAAATTTGGATGTAGACCCACTGGACGCAGCAGGAAAATATTCATAACCCTGCAGTGTAAAATCTTGATAAAATACTTGAATTTAATAAATTTTGTCCAGGCAGGTTAATATATTGGACATTGCATGTTCCACATGGAATGTTTTTTCCCATAAGCATTGCCAATCTTGCAGAAAACAATGCTATTTAGTATTTCCTGTATTTTGTCTGTGCCTCTTGACATCCTGGAAGTACTCAGTGCTGTTCTGATAGAGGATAAAACTATGTTCCCTTCTGCCAAAATTCAGCATCTACAGCAGGGAATCTTTTATTTCCTGCATATAGATAGACTTTTATCACCTGAGGGGCGTGCCAAGAAGCAAGTTCAACAGAGTCATTTTATCTCTCTGTGAGCTGGCTTGACATAGACTGAAGCATGGATCAGAAATAACCTGATCAATAAACCCAAAATTGTCTTTGTAACTACAGCTGCATTGTCAATTCAAATTCAAATTCAAATGTCATCTCTCCCTATGTATCTCTTTCTCTATGTCCTTGTTGTCTGACCAGGAGGGATGCAGTCCGTGGTGTGGTTGGTGCTTGTGATCCTCTGCATGGTGCAGGCTGTGGAGGGCTGCCCAGATTTCTGTAAATGCTCCACCAAGTCCAGTCTGGAAAAGTCAGAAGTAAACTGTCATAAGAGGGGGCTTCATGCCTTTCCCTCCAATCTGCCCCCTGATGCCTGGATCCTCAAACTAGGTAGATAACATTGTTAATTCATCTGTCCTTTACTGTGAGTTAACACATGTGGTGTGGGGTATTATTGCATCTGCATCCAACTTTTTTTTTCTGCTGTTTAAAGGTGAGAATGGTATCACAGACCTGAAGGCAAACACCCTGAGATCAATTCCAAGAATTGAAAGTATTAACTTGGAACGAAATGCCATTAAGTCCATCCACCCCCAGGCCTTCTCCGGAGCAAAGCAACTGATGCTCCTTAACCTCTATGGGAACCACATCACCAACCTTCCACTGAGAGGGTTCAAGGTAAAGGATTTGGAGAGGAATAGATTAGATATATAGACATAACAATGTGGTAATCTAAACATAAAAATGGGGTTTCATTCCATGCCTCTAGGACCTCCTGAACCTCCGCTTCCTCATGCTGGGACAAAACCAGATAGGTACCCTCAAGCATGAGATGTTTGCTGGAATGAGGAACTTGTCAGACTTGGACCTTCCTCTCAACGCGCTGACGACTCTCCCATCTAATGCCTTTAAGCCTCTGATCGCCCTCAAAATTCTAGACCTTTCCCTTAATCGCATACAGCGAATCTCACCAAAGGCCTTCACTGGACTCAAGCAGCTCATGTTTCTCAACTTAGACAACAACAGGTAGGCTTACTGCCCTGGATGCTTCTATGAGCCTCTCAAACTTACTGCACCTAGTGATGCCATAGATGCCTAGCTCTCTTTCTATTGTACAATGAGAATCCCATTCCTAATCCTGGAATACTTTGATGCAAGTGCCAACTAGGGTTGGGCAATGTCTTCCAACTTCGCACATGATGATGTCCAAGGTAAATCACCATGATCTAGTCATCCAAACTAATCATATCATACAGTCCCACTACAGGGGCCTTATCTGCCATTAGGGATCATTCCCATCTTCTAAATTCTTTCATTTGAAATGAGTGCTTTACTTAGGCAGTAAAAATAAGTATTTTCTGAATTAGTTTGAATGAATTATCTTCTAATTTAGATCTGTTAATGTGATAGCCCAACTGTGAGCACATTCAGAATTGTTACTTTTTCAGCACTTAGTAAACGTTAACACAAAACACTCAGGTGTAGGTTCGGATTGGGGCGGGGCATTAAATTTTGGTGCTGAGCTTGGTGGTTGATGCCTGTCAGTCGCTGCGATGGATGATGGAATCCTCCATCAACCCAACCCCAAGGACCACCACACGATTCATGCATTCCTGTTGGATGAAAGTACAGCATGTTACTAAAGCAAGTTTATAAGGGTATGATGATCAAAATAATTCAAATGTAACTGTGAGGTATTTTTTTGTCAGTCTTCTCTTCACTGTTCTGGTTCAGTTGAGTGATAACACTAAGTAAACTTTATTTGTACAGCACCTTTCACATCAGTTTAGATCAGGTACAGCTACAGAGTACTGATGTTATTTATGAAATTATGATTGTCCAAATTTAGTCTGAAGAACATTCCTGCTGGAGCCTTCAGGCCTCTGCGTTCTCTGGAGATGTTGGTCCTGGACAACAACCTTCTGTCCACACTGAGTGCATCCACTTTTGATGGCCTGGGCAACTTGCAGGTACATAACGGTTTTAGGTTTCAGCATGCAAATTTAAGATCATTCCATAGCTAATGTCTGCATTTGTACATTATTATAAATGTGCTACATAATGACCTAGGAACTCTACCTGAAGAACAATGAGCTGGAGCATCTGCCACCTGATGTGTTCAGGAACATGATCAAGCTTTCCCAGCTGGCCCTCAGTGGGAACCGCCTGAAGACAGTGGATGGACATATGTTTTCCCAGATGTCTGGTAGGACTACAACTTACCTGCCTTTTTTTAAAGGTCCCAGTTTCACAGACTCATGGTAATAGAGGTAGAGATGATTTCATCATTTGATTCAAATTTTGTCCAATCAGGTCTGAAGAAGCTGTACCTCCATGACAACACATGGCAGTGTGACTGTCGCATCATCTCTTTGGTGCAGTGGATGGGACAGACCAATGCAACTCTGTCCCCCCGGAACGCCATGAGGTGCACAAGCCCCCCAGAGCTGCAAAACAAGTACTTCTCTGATCTTCAAGCTGACAGGCTGCTCTGTGCCTAATGCCCAACTGTACCAAGAATGTGGGCTCTGGATCAATGAAGAAACCTGTTTTCTTTTACTCTGTACACTGAGGTAGTTTTTTTTAGAGGGAAGTTGTTTGTTCTGCTCTTAATAGATTTCCTTCCAAAAGATAGTAAGGTAATATGTCTCCTCTGTGATAAGAGCAACGTATTAACGTTTCCAGCTTGAAGACTTTAATAAAGAAATCCTCTGTTAGAAAATCTGGCTTGTCCACTGTGCATTTTAAGTTAAAACAATGAAAGATTTGGCTATGGAAACCTTGTGCATGATGTATGAAAATACAAAATAATAAACTCATTATGCATTACACACTGTACTCTTCAACAGCATTCAATGAGTGTTGTCTCTTATCCTGGCTCAGATTAATATTATAAAATCTTAATATTGTCATATAGAGCCTGTGCACGCTTGGAAACTGGCACATAGGGATTACACTGGTAATCGGATTACATACCTTTAAAGTTGATGTAAAATAAATAAATAAAAAATTAATTAATTAATAAATAGGTAGCTCACTGCAGACCAGTCAAGTTAAACAACATGAAACTGAGAAAACCTTTAATACTGAGAAAAAGAAGACACAATTTTCCTTCAGTGTGGTTATGTTGCTTTGAGTCTTTGTTTTCTCAGTTTGTAAAAAAATATAGTTGAACTGTCCATGTTTTGATCAGAAATATGCAGCAAAGACCACCCCTTTCCAGTGAATTTGGAGAGCTGAATTCTGGGGGACAGGATGGTGCCATTCAACAAAGTGGCTCTTTTTCTTTTTTCAGGAGGATAGAAGAAGGCATATGTTCTATGATGAGCAATAATTCAGAAACTGAAGAAGATGATTGGTTTGCATTGCAGATAATACAGTACGATAAGTTGAAATGTACAACTAAAGCCAATGGGGATGACAATAGTTCTGAAGGTTTATTCTCTTACTGCAATAATCCACTGTGGAACATGTCTGTGTTTAATAAATTTTACATCAGAAACAATCAATATTGCATCAGCAGTATTGCTGAGACATCTGGACCAAAGGGTTGGACTGACAGACCTTCATTGCTATACATTTAGGCATGCATGGCTAAAATCTATTCATCCCAAGTGTTATTTGTACTGGGCCATGCTACAAACTGTCAAAATGACAGTATGAGAAATGTGACATTTGCAGATGTGGCACTATGTATATGTTAATATATTCAAAGAGTTTAAAAACATACTCTTACACAAACAGTTACAAAATTATTATAAGGAAATTTAATGCAGGAAATCACAGGTTAGTGATTTATTATTAAAATGTGAAAATGAAAATGAAAATGCATACTGTAGCAGTGGCATATCGCAGAGTCAGCAGAAATATTATGTATGTCAGGGCTTAGCAGCTGAGCCAACACCTCCTTTTGTTGAAGAAGATTGTAGTATGCCATTGGAAAAGCAAATGGAAGCAAGCAAGTTGATTTTTACCAAACTACTCATGGCCTATTGACTAAATGCAATAATAATGTCAAGGTTTTACTGACACTGCTGTTTTGTTCAACTTTAGGCACAAACATACACACACAACCTGAATATTCAAGATCTTTCTAGTTTTTATGCTTTCTCAGAGTTTATTCATGTTAACTTCCCACCCAACTCTTTTCCATGACAGTTTCATTGTCTACTCTGTCATTTTCTGTAAATCAATTTCACTTTCTCAACTTCTCCATGCTTCACTGTCTTCACATGCTTGGTTCATCCTCAGATCTTGTTTCCCCTAAATCAAGCTAGTATAGCTCTATATATTATGTGAGTCCCTAATTTCTAGTTTTTAAGACTGGAAAATACACAAAAGTTTTTGACATAGACCACCCTCCTCTTCTATTACTTATTATATGTTCCCTTCTGTTCTACCCGGTTAAGTGCCAAATATGTTTTTTGTTGGATGGGATTCTGGTTTTATTTGCAAAGTCCAATGGTAAAGTAATTATATAATGTTAAATGGGAAACTAAACAAGTTAAAATTGGCAACTGAAACTGTGTAGGATGGCCGATTTTAAAGTGTAGCTGAGTTTGTACAGAAGAAATGATACCAACATGTTAACAGTGGCAGAATGAATGAATGGCATGGTGTATAAAGATGAGAATTTGATCCATTGTTACCATGCATTCACTGTCCACTGCAGCCCTGTCGCTACCAGCTCATATTCTAATTGGTCCTTTTGCTCTTAATGCGGGTCTTCAGAGCTAGAAGGTCGATGTAGAGGATCTGATTGAGAACGGCTGAGGCACACAGCACTCCACCATGCAGTGCTCCAGCCATGCCGTTACAGAACACATCCTGACCTGCACACACAAATACACAAACAGAAACAGTGACTACCGGGGTCAGTCTTTGTTGAACCAGGACCAGATGAGACTGTCAGTCAGGTTACCTGTAAGGTACAGTCCACTGATAGGCGTCTGTGGTCGTGTCCTTGCAACCGTGTCTGGGTTAAAGCGCTCCACGTTGTGTTCAGCACCATACATCTCACCCCTCGGAGCGCCCAAATAGTGGACATTAGTTAGAGGAGTGGCTGCATCAACCATCACCACCTAAACATGAACACCAGCAAAATGCATATAATAGAACCTTTCAAACAGCCCAATCAAGCAGGGAATAGTGTGCTTTCATTTAACCTTGCTGTCTGTATAGAAGTAACAAAGACAGAAAGGGACTGAATTGCAGCTGAGGCTGCTGAACCCAAGTCTGCGTAAAAGGGACAGCATGGGGGACTACATGCAGGTCAGTTAACCTAAGTTATGCAAAGTATCTATTCCATCATCTAAATCTTCTCTTATTCACTCTTTGTCACTTTCTTGCAAACACACACAGTGCTAAAGGTTTCAGGCCTCGCCTCTGTCCATCTTTCAGCCAGTCCTAAATTGAATTTAATTTAATTTAAATTAACAACAGCATTATTTTTCTACTAAAACACTGTATTTCTACAATACAGTGATAATACAGTACGGCAATAAAAAAAATAGTAGTTTTCAAGCAAAGCCAGTTAATTACTATAAATTTACACTGAAAAGTTTTACAGTGATCAAAAATTACAGAATGGGGCAGCATTATGCTGTGTTTAGGTTCAATGTTAAAAGGAAGTGTTGGACATTCATCAAAGAGGAATCTCAGTAAAATACTCTTGTAATAAAACCTTCTACAATAAGTGTTATGGTCCTACTGACCTCCATTCACTGAGGATGAGTTCACAGAGATAAAGTTAACAGCCCCATGAATAAAGAGCACAAGTGAACCTTGAGTTTGGAAAATGTTACCTTGTCTCGCAACTGAGGGAAGATTGTAAGTGCCCACTCCAGCAGCTCCTTGGCCATGCTGTTCTTCATGTCCAGGTAGTCCTGTCCCCTCTTGCCAAGCTTTGTCCCCTGCCATTCCTCAAACCACTCGTAGCGAGCCATGGTTAGCAATGTCATGCAGGATTTACCTGACAGAGGGAAAAAGGGGAAAAAATGTTCAATTTAATAGTTTCACTTCTTTACTGTTAACTTTTATAGAATTGTTGATGAATATAACGTAAAAATAAGGTAAAAGTCATAGGATGACAGCTGAGATTACATTTCAGCCAAAGTGTTTTATTTCATTGGCTCTGTACACTTTTGGTCAGTGTTACTTAAAGTACAAAAGAACAACAATGGCAAGTGTGTGATTGTGCAAATGTACTTCAAAATGCTATGGTAGAGAATATTCCTACTGCTGGGCCTTGAGCTATATTATTCTGCTGAGGAGGAGGAGGATCAACTGCTGGGTGGTGTTGGCTTCTAATACACCTTTAAATTGGGGTGGATTTAATATCTGACAACATCTATAGCAACACTAATACATCCAAATAACAAATTGATGTTTTTGGTGCAAGGCTACCTTCAGTCCGAACCCAGAAAGACTCTGCTGTAAGAAAGGTGTCTATTTATTCAAATGTGTAAAGGACTATAAAACAAAGATGATTCTGCTATACAAGAACAATACTGCAGCAATGATTGCCTTACCTGGATGTCTCATGTTGGATGTTGGATCTTTAGCAGATGGGAAAGTGATGAACATCATGGGGATGTTGCCCAAAACTTCTTCTCTGCTCAGAGAAGAGTAACGCTCCATTCTTCACATATAGTTGTATACACACCGACCCACACAGACACACACACACATATTTAAATAACACAGAATTTTTTTTTCTGTTTAAAAAATGTCAATAGCTTTGTCTAAAGAAAACCTACAGTGAGTCCAAGTTATTATCTTTATACATCCAGAAGTTTGTAGAAACAATGCCCAGCTCTTCTTTGGTTCCATCCAGACCAACAAACACCAGGAAGGAACCCATACCATGACGAACCAAACTCAACAATGACTGGATCTCTACACACTCACACACACACAAATATTACGGCAAAAACCCAGAAGAAAATTACAATAAATGAGAAAACAAGTCCAATGTACCATTAAGAATCAACAGCCAAGTGATGGAGTCCACATGCAGTGATACCTGGTTTCTCCTGTATCGGTTTAGGCAGAAACTTCTGAAAGGTGTTAAAAATTCCAGCATTGGAAATGACAACAGGAGCATGGACCTCAATCTCTTCTTGACCTTTGAGCACCGTCACACCTGACAAAACCCACGTAAAAAAAAAATCATAAAGCATTGTGATGTTGAGGTGAATGGAGGCACTGGTTTGTAGGGCCTGGAGGTGGTTAATTGGTAAAAAAACAAAAAAAACAAAAAAAAAAAAACTGTGTTTTAGAAACCTGAAAGTCACAGCTTGAAAAAGCCCTTCTCCCTCCCATTCTTACCGCAGGCCTTCCCTTGTCCATTGAGCAGTACGCGTTGAACAGGAGCCCTGACCAACACAGCCCCACCTGCTTGCTGAATGACAGGGATGATGTTAAACGCAAACTCACTGGCGCCCCCTCTTGGGTAGTATGCACCACGCTTGTAGTGGTGAAGGAGAAGAGCATTGATGAGAAAACTGGACTCTTTAGGAGGGACACCTGAAAAGATTTAAAACAGAACATTGTAACATATGCAGAAAGTGTGTGAACTGATTTACATGTGGGTGTATATTTCCATTACCATAGAAAAGGTAAGCGGACAGTGCCTGCAGGTCCTTGTTCTGTGTGAGTCGGGACATAATTTCTGAATGGCTAGTAGACGCTAGACGAAACACTGAAGAAATGCAATCTAGCAGGCCGGTTCGAACCAAGAGGTCTGCCAGCCAATAGGGGATGATCTTTAAAGTGGCAATAAGTGGTGTCCGCCGTGCGGATAGCTGCAAGATGGAGACACACAAGGCCATTCATTCATCAAGATTAACAAGAGATCTTACTCATCAGTACCAGAAATGCATATTAATCCCATAACCCCCTTCCATTTCCAATACCAATTGAAAGAGGTTTATGGTTGGGGGACAGGGGATGTTCAACGGTCAATAACAAGTCACCAGTAGATGCCACATGGAAGTGGTGTACATGATCTGACCACTAGCCCTAGACACCACAACTCTGGTATACTGGGTAATGTTCCTCATTTCATCTTCTCATCTATCCTTCCAACATGATCATCAACACCACCCTGCTGCTCTACCTTCATCAATCTCATGAACTCATCAATGGCCTCCTCCTCTCCTGGGAACTGCTTCTTCAGGCTATCTGCCATCTCAGTCTTTCCTGCATGGATATGGTACTCCCTGAGAATGACACAAGTAAGGTAGGTTAGGGTTAGGGTTAGGTGCAGATAGGTGGAAAAGTTTGGATTAATTTGAAGTTGAGAAGGAACCATCACCCACTGTAAAACAAACAAACATGTGAATGAACAAAAAGACTTGAGAACCATCAATTTGTAAGAAATATATTTCACAACATAGTCAGGTTTAGTTTGTTGTAGATTTGTTGAATTGAATGACTCCTGGTATTGAGTTCAGATTACAGAAAGACAATTTTCTTCAGCTGTACATACCTGCGCTGATCATTCTGGCCCAGGATCAGTGTGTCAAAGTGTTGCTCCAACCGCGTGAACTGCAACTGTCCCTCTGTGATCTGGTCAAGAGCAATCTTTAGCATGCTGTTCTCATGAAGCTGGCCCAGGTAGTGGATACCTGGTGATGGGGTCAAAGCAACCTAATTTATGAAAAAGTATTTAGTATTAAGTTTTTTATTTAATCACACTAAAGTTGCTCCTGATTTGGTTCCATCAGCCAGACAGGGTTATGTCTGCTCAACACAAAAACTCTACTCACCGTCAGATTGTTTAAACCTTAATTTTACAGTCTATGGTTTAAACCTGAGCAGTATTATTTTGCTCTAAACTCTAATATTTCCCTAGTTTGTATTTGAAATGATTTTTCCATATTATTGCAAACAAACTGAACTAAAACTAAACCCAACTGGCATTGTTGTTCTCAATTAATAGTTCCCTTTTACTGCCCTCCTGGGTACTACTGCCGAGGCTTGTTTTTAGTTGATGGCTCTAAATTCCCCAAACTGCAAATGACTGCTACCATTAGGGTCCTTGAGCTTAGTCCATAATATGCACAAAAAGGATTCAACATGTTGGTCCAGAGAGATAAGTTGAATATAGACAAAAGTCTAGGCAGATAAAACACATGCATGGTCCCCTCCAAGCCTATGACTGGATAACAAGCACAACTCTGTGTGACAGAAATAGGATCACTGCAGCTTTGGTTTGCTATGCTCAGACATAACTCACCACAACATGTTTGTTCAAGTTCAGCTTCAGTTTCCTTTCAGTTTAGTTTATGATGCTTAAAGAAAATAGACTAAATGCACTGAATACAAATTCACCATTGTTTCCCGATACCATATAATAATATCGGTTTCAACACATCAATCATTTAATTTGCTGAATCCTCTTCTCTTTTCAATAAAAAGTAAAAAAAAAAATATTTAACTAACTAACCAACGAAACTGCAGCTGCAAGGAAGGAATGTTTATGTGTGTTTGTGTGTGTATCGATAAACGTTGCCTTCTTACCGACATCAAACTCAAATCCTTTATTCTGAAAAGTGTGTGTGCAGCCTCCAGCCTGATCATGTTGTTCCAGAACTACAACCCTCTTTCCAGCTTTGGACAGAAGCGCTGCAGCTGTAAGACCTCCCACACCGCTGCCAATCACCACCGCATCCAGAGCTGGAGGAACACGGTCTGCACGAAACCCTGCAGGGGAGCAGAGAGCACATCTTCAAATCAGTCTAGAAGAAGGTTGTGAGGAAGGCTAAGGTTAGCCAGCTGTTGTTGGAGGAGTTAACTAATGTTACTCAAGACAGAATTTTGCTACTATACTTACTATATAGCTAGTAGTAATTTCTTATGCGTTTTATCCAGGCTAGGCTATTTTTCAGGACCGGGACCATGGGTTTCGTTGTACTTCCTGCCACTAGGACTATAATTCATAGCTACTGTCTGAAATTATCTGATGTTTCCTGTCCGTCCCCTAGAAGTAAGCCTAACAGGTATATAGATTAATGGCATTAACTGGCTAAAGTTACAGATATCTCTGGGTGTATGAATTGTAAAATTATTTGAAAAATATTAAAATACACCTAACTTTCAGACTTTGAGGAAACCCATGCTATCATTCAGTTTAATAACTTTTGACATTTCGTATATGTCTTACTGCCACCATGTGTTGATAGACATACACCTTCTGAATGCTCTCGGTCTTTGGTGGTTGTAAAGTCATGAAGCTGGGATTATCCTAGAGCAGTGTTTTTCAACCTTTTTTGAGCCAAGGTACATTTTTTTCATCGAAAAAATCACAAGGCACACCACCAG
>JAOWBC010000458.1:243362-257455 GCA_028566105.1 Hypoplectrus providencianus | reverse complement strand
GAAGAAAAAGAAAATCATCTTTGGAAGAAGTAAAAGTTTTTTTCCTTTAATAGACTATCCACTACAGTATATGGAGATGCCGCTACCCAGTTATTCATTTACCTATATTTCTTTCGAGCAACTTTTTTTTTTTTCTTTTGTTATTTTCGTGTTCTTTTTCAAACAAAAAAAAACATTTACCTATTTTTTCCCAAGAGGTAGATCAACAAAACAATGACATGTTTACAGGTGTCGTGCCCCTTGATTCAGGAGGTGAAATCACAGGGAGGGGGCGGAGCAGCAGGGTGGAGCTGGAGGAGGGTGGAGGCAGGTTTAAAAAAAAAGCTGTGGCTTTAAATTGAGATTCAAAGTGTGGTGACTGACTAGATCAGCTTGGAACAGTCCCGTTTTTCAGAGGGAGACTGTTCCCAGAGTGAAAGTAAACGCCCCGTTGTGATTGGGCCACAACTGGACCAATGGGGTTACTGAGCGCTGAAGCTGTCACATGAAGAAAACCCTTGTCCCAGCTGCCCACACCACACCACCCCAAAATGTGTCCATGTTGGGTTTTTTTGTCTTTTTGTCATTTTTCTTATTTACTCATTTATTTTTTTACAATCCCTCCACTGAGCTGGGAGGGACGATTTGAAAAACCAAAAAATAAATTAAAGTCGAAGAGTGAAAAAAAAAAAAAATGTAAGTGTAACATAGACTGTCCTTCCTTTCTTTTCTGTCTGCATGTCTGTCCGACTGACTGTTTGCTCTTGTCTCTTTGTAATAAAAGAAAATAAAAGAAACAATCTTCTAGCTGAGTTTGCTTATGTTTTGAGGTAGCGTTCCTAGTTATGTGTCAAGAGGTTTGTTTGTTTCGTATCGGTAGCGTGTCCCTCCGCCAGTCTCCGATTTGCGTCAAATTTGTGGGGACTTGGCGGCCGTCTTGTCAAAGGGACGGGGGACACGGCAAGGAGTTTGCACTGCTGTATTGCAAGAGCAAGAGCAAGAGCTCAGAGTCTGTCTGTCTGTCTGTTGTTTACCTTCTGTCAGGGCTCAGCTCCATGTTGTGAGCTCCACAAAGCAAAGCTGTGCTCATGAACAAGCGGCTGGCTCAGAAACTTTCCTCACAAGCTTCCAATCTTGAAGTAAAAGGACACCACCAATGACTTTTAGCACATTTACTTCACAGAAGTGCTGATCATTCTCTAAAATTAGTTCCAGCAGTTTACCATTGATGAGCTTATTGTTTGGGTGATAAAGCTCATAAGATCACTTCCAATGGTTTCATCGTATTCAGTGAAACAAAAAGCCCAAAGTACACCGCCACTCTGTACACACCGTAGTGTAAAAAGCCTAAACTTTCTTTTCTTAATAAATGTACTTTCACGTGTAATTGTATAAGAAGTATAATATCAGTTATGGCAGGTATTTGCCCTGAGGGGCCCAAACAGCAGCATATGCCCAGGAGCAGCTTACACGCTAATACTAACCATGTTCACTGTAGAGCTCATCCTGTCCAACTATGCTGATGAACTACATTTATAAATCTAAAAGTTATGAAATATTGTATGACAAAGTGCCGTAAAAATGTAGAGTATATGGGCTAAAACGTACACTGGTGGTCCGTTGAACAGTCTTGGATTAAGCTTGATACAATGAAATCATGTAAATTTGATGATTAAATTTAAGTTTGTGGCACCTCAAACGGCCAAACTCTGTTCCAGCTGAAACGACTTCTCAATATGTCACTCAACATGTATAGTAAAGGACAGAGGGTTCACTTTGGGGCCCGGATATGATCCAGTTAGGATCCCCTGGCAGCAGAGAGGAATGCTCTCTGTCCCTGCCATGGTGTCTCACTTTCTTCTCATGTGCGGAGACACCACAACCCAAAAATGTTTTGTCTTTATGGTCTCTACTGTCCATACAAAAACAAGAAGAGAAGAGGTCAGTTTCAAAGTCTAGTTCAATCATGGTCACTCTGAAATACTACCCATGTTATCTTAAGTATTCCAGGTTAACTGATGGCCCTATACTGCATTTTAAACTGAGCCCCTTCCTGCGTGTTTGGCACAGTTACTGTCATGTTCTGAGCTACATGTTAGTACTTTCTTGTATTTAGTAGCTGTATTGTTAGATTTGTGAATTCAAAAACAAGGAACATATTCAAATTCAACTATTTTTCCAAGTATAGAGTCAGAACATTGATCGTAAAAAAAAAAAATGGTGGTTATAGTAAAAAAAAAAAAAAAAGAAAAAAGAAATCAAAAGGTCTTGAACAGAAGTGAGCAAAACGAACACGATGGAGACCAGCGCAAGAGAGGGCGAGGGACCCTGACGTTCCCGCCCGCCCCAAAAATGAAATGATTTTTCTTTAAGTAAAAGGAAATAAAAACATCTCACTCTTCTCCCGGAGAACCGAAGGAGAAATCATTCAATTGGTTGTGGAAGGACGGAGGGGGGACGGTCAGAAAGGACAGGGTGGATTTCAGTTGTCGCTGTGGTTGGACAGCTCATCCCGACACCTGACCTCCCCTCCTCACATCCTCCCCTTCCTCTTCTCATCACTCTCCGCCTTTTTCTTTAAAGAATTGCATCAGGTGTTACAGGAGGCTCTCAGTCCTTTTCATAGTTTGACGTTGTCGACATTTTTCATCAATTAGTGCAACAGTACGTCCCCAGATGTCACGTCCAATAAAGCTTGCTGTATTGTCAAAGGTAAGCAAAACAAAGAAAATAAAAGAAATAACCCTACGCAGTCCAAATGGCTGCAGGCTGAACAATGAATCCTAAATAGCGTGTCTTGGTGGTTGTGAACAGAGTTCTATGGTTTGGAAAGAAGTGGAAACTTGGCACAGGACAACCCTGTTGAACTGTGAAGTTACCGCCTCTGGACAAAAATGGAAGCATAGACACGATAGAATAGACTCTCCCTGTCTGATGGCGAGCTGGTGGGTAGCCGATGAGGTTTGGCGGTGGATGTCGCCCAGTGCAGGTATAAAGATTGTGAGTTATCTGGCAGTGTCCATCAGTGACTTGGCTCAATCTTTCCTCTCTCAACGGCTTGTCCCATTCTGATTTTTATGCTTTTTCTCCAAAAATACAAAAGTATCGCGACCACCTTTGTTTTTAACATCTTATGTACAGGTTTGAATCTATTACTCAGCTGCGATAATGTTTTAAACTCTCTTGCTTTGCTTTTTTTCTGCTCCCATTTTTTCAAAGGTTCTCGGATCTCCCTTTCCTCGTCAGTTGGAACACAGACGGAGGGGCCATAGGTTCTCGTCCTTCTTTTTTCTGCTTTTTTTTTTAAAAGGTTCACCCAACCATATCCCGACATAAATGAACATTTAAAACCAGTGAACACACGCGCGCACACACACACACACACATACACACGCACAAGCACTCATGTAGCCAACAGGGAGCATCTGAGGTGTCGTGGTCAGTGCACAGGTAATAAATATTCACATTCAGAGAAGTCAGAGCTAGTTCAGGTGTGTGTGTGTGTAGCTGAATGTCCTCTTCTGCCTCCAAGTACAGTCTCACTGTAGATGGACCACCACTACTCTGATCCAAAACAAGTGAGGAAGGTAAAGAAAATCTGTCACTCTCACATGTCTTCCTTGTGGGTGAGAAACTTAACTTCTTGAACACTTAAGCCCTCTCATAATGTTTGGCGCTTTGTGATGATGTCATCACAATAAGGCAGGAGAGGGAGGTCCTTCAAGGCAGAGGGTGGGCCTGTAGCCGCAGGAGAAGCATTGACATAATGCAACCTGAGGAAGAATCATTGGTATCATCCCTCTGACGCCATGAGCTCAGGAAAAAGAGCGCCCTGCAGCGTGCCGGCTCACCACGTGCCCTTTAGGACCCCCTCTCCAGTTAACACCACTCCCCATTGGCTAATTCTCCAACGCTCACAACGCCTGCTCCAGTCACACTTCAGGAAGACAGAGAGCATGTTCCTCACCTAAAAAAGGCAAAATGGCACTCGCCCAATTTCCTCTCTAGACCAGAAGTTTATCTCTGTCTGCTTTGAAAAAACACACAGCCTCTTCGTCATCCAGAGCTCATTCAACCATCATCACACAAAAAAAACAGAAAAAATTAACCAAAGCAACAAGACAATACCTAAAAAAAAATACTTTTTTCTTTAAAAAAATAAAAAATATTCAGGACTATCAGCTCTTTCTTTTTTTCTTCTTATATAAAACACCAGCAAGCAAAAAAAAAAAAAGTTAGGAATACTGAGGTAACTTTACCCTGAGGTAGGTTTTTTCTTTTTCATTTCTTCTCTAATCTGTTCTAATCTTGGCGAGAGCGTCCAGGCATAGACCCCGCCCCTCATTATCATACGCAGGCAGGGTCTGGAGGCTCCGCCTACAGGCCTTTGGCAGATTGGGAGAGAGAACGAGGAAGCTGCCCCCCTTCAGTCTGATTTTACCTTCTCTGAGCTCAAGGCAAGGAGCTTTGGAAGACTTTGCTTTTTTTGGTTCCCACGCTCGGCCAAGGCCAGTCTTTAACATTCTTTTAGCATTATAACCACTGGAGGCCAGGTTTGTCCAAATCATCAAAGTTGATTTGAATGCATGGATGGTCTTGAGGACCTTAGCTCCTCCGATCTGAGGAAAAGACTGGCCTTGAGTATTGAGCGCTGGAAGAAGGCAATGAGCAGAAAACCTCAGACACACTTTGTCTGTCTGTCATTGCAGAACTTTTTGTAAAGGTGCAGCAAAACCTCACACCTGACTCGCTGCCTTCAATACATTCACCCGAGGGGCCGGGCTAACTCACATATCATATATATATAATATATATAAAATATGCCGTTTAAGGTGCGGGCCGCTAGCCAGCTAACATAGCTGCTGGCTTTCTCTATGAAGGTGTTGTTAAAGGTTTCACATGTGTGAGCTTAGCCGCTGCAATAGAACTGCAGGACCAGCTGCGACCTCCGCTCCCCTTACTGTCTCTTGCTGCGCCTTCCGCCACACAGCTAAATGTGGAAGGGCCTTAGTGCCTCCCCAGCCCCCAGCCTCGTTGTAGGCTACATTATGCTACATATCATAGACAAGGGACTGGAAAATATACAGAAGACCCCTTTAAAAAAGGCAAGGCGGCCAGACACAGCATTTCTTAACATTTACATGAAGATTATATATTTACAACCTCATATTTTCTCCTTTTTTCTTTTTTTCTTCTAAACTCTCCGCTATTCGGAGAGGTCTTTAAAGAGCGGTGTTAACATCTGCGGCCCCTCTACTCGACTTTCATTGGCTAGGAGGTTAGGGATGGGTGGGGCAATAGCCAGACCCGTGACCTGTCTCCCTGTGCCGCTGCAGCAGTTTCCCTGCTCCCTCTCCCGGCTCTGCCTCACTGCATTCTATCAATAATAGCTCTGAATAAAACATTTCTATACATATATCTCTATGTTTAAAAAAACCACCGTTAAAATATAGGACTGAGTGCAGATGGTGGGAGAGGTCTGTGGAACAAAAAGAGGAACAGACGGGGCCCTGCTAGTGTGTCTCTGCAGTACATGTGAGGCCATGTGGACAGTCTCAAACATCTGCGACCGGCCCTGTTGTTTAAAGCAGCCTGATTCAGGATGAGTTGAAGCTGCAGCAGGAGACGAGCTGGCTGCAGCCCCGCTAAGGCACACTAGGAGGACACCGCCCCTCACTCTCTCCATCCCTCCTTTCCTTCATCCCTCCATCCTCATTCAGCCTCTCTTCTGGCCTGGCATCTGGTGTCTGTTCTCAAGTTATGTTTTATCTTAATCCTCTTTTTTTTTTTTACTCATTTCATCTTTTGATTTGATTCATCCTCTCTCTTAACGCCGATTTTTCTACGCTGTCGGGCGTACTCCCTCCCTCTTTATATCTCTCCCTGTCTATCGCTGGGTCCGTGTGTTGCTCTCCTGTATCCGTCTGTCTGTCTGTCTATTCGTCCGTGCATGTGTCTGTCTGTCTGTCCGTCAGGTGGGGGGGGGCCCACGGCATTTGAGGAGGGTGCGGGACCCTCACTTCCTGCGTGGCTGGTGCTCCTGACTCAGTCCCTGTGTAGGGCTGCCCATCTCTGTGAAGCCCTGGGGGTTAGGGCCGGGGCCCATGCCCATCCCACCTTTCTGTGGCTGCTTGACCTGGGTCAGGATGTCCCGGATCTTCCTCTGAGCCAGCTGGAGGACAGAGGACAGATGAGAGTTGTTAATGGCAAAGTAAAAACACTGTTCAACCTGTTCAAAGGAGAATGATGACTGAACTCAAATTTGACATGGATAATTGGAAACAGGACTCAAAATAAGTTGCTTTTATCTCATCATCTCATGTTGCTCTGTATCTGCTGGCTGTCTAAATATGCAACTGTTCAACACATCGAACTTTAAGGAAATAAAATATGTAAGATGTGTTTACAGTTTGCATCAAGTGGCTAAAGAAATCAATGTGCCTACTATTAATGTGACGCACAAATATAGCATGAAAAAATGGGGCAGGATTGACACCTGAGGTACATCATAAATCTGTTTTGTAGAAAAGGAAATTAGGCTATACAGTAGCGCTAAGAAATACCTATCAGGAGCCAAGCTAAGGAAAATATACAATGAAATTCATCACTGATAACTGCTTTCATATTTTTTGCAGCTAAAGTGGCAGCGTTGGGCGTCGTTACAGATGAACCCTATACGCACATTACATTGAATTAATAAAAAGCATAAATTGTTTAACTGTATTTTCAGGTGATTTATATTTACGAGGTATCGTCACAGTTATCATACTGCAGTCTACAGACAACTGTGGCACAAGTAATATAATATAGATTCATGAGTTTGTTACCTCACTATTGTTTCAAAGGATATGAATGTGTGCTCTGTTAAATAATGGACAAACCTTTGTTTAAATGTTCTTTGGTTGACTGAAATATAGACTAAAGCCTAATGATTACCTGGCTGGCATAGAAATGCCCATTGATCTTGACAATGACTTGGTCATTTTCATCAGGTGTCTGTTCTCTGGGGACCACCACCTCCGCTGCCGTCAGGTTCTGCAGCTCGTTCACCTGGAAAAACAACCTGTGGTTACTTTAAGAAGAAGCGACATCCTTATGGCAGAATGTTGGAGTTTACTAAGTTAAGAGCCGAATGTTAAACATGGCGGCGTTCTTGCTGTGGAAACCAGCGCATGCCATGCCAGAGGAGGCTTACCGTTTTGCCTCCCTTGCCAATGACCCTTCCTGCAGCAGCAGCCGCCATCTTGATGTGAGTCTCCAGTTTGACCTCCTCCTTCGGTCCAAAGAAGTTCTCCTCTTTCAGTTTACCGTAGATTCGGCCCTGAGCCTGCAGGAGGGACAAATTGCTTAATAATCCTTTTCAATACTGCTATATTATAACAGCAGTTTGTCACACAAAGACACCACCCTGATTACAATAAAATGTGAAAACTGAGTTTTGAATTCAATGGATTCTGATTGTATAATCAGAAAAACAGAAATTGATCACTTCAACATTTATTATATTGTCTTTGTACAGAGTACAGTTGAATATATTTCACAAAGGATTGGCAAATTCAGCTTTAGGAAACACTGCAATATTTTAAGAACCAGAATTGTACTATGCAAATAAAGCTGTAAACGTGTACCTTAAACTGAGCCTCAGGGGGTCCCGTCACAATCACCATCCTCTGTTTAGAGTCTGGAGCTTCAGCTGGGGCAATCTGGAGGGCAGAAGAACCATAATTTTTGTGTCTAATAAAAGATTTTGATGAATTTACTTAACACATTTAGCTTCATTGTTAGAGACCTAATACATAATATGGTATCGACATTGAATGTACATGTGATAGATGTGTTCATTCTTTTTCAATCCACAGTTTTGTCTGCAGAGCTTCCCCTCAGGCTTTGTAAAGGTTTCACATGGTTAGTGTGGTGATTATCTAGATATAGTTTATGTTGTGTGGGGGGAATTTGACTTGGGCTCCATTACAATTACAACATGCATACACTCGTACATAGATTCCTACTTGAAGAAGTCATCAGAAGTTAGAAAGTATGTGGTAGAAACGCAGGGCATACATTCAAAACCCTTCCCTATTGGGCAATAAGAGGGCCCTTTATTTAGAGTCCTCATTTTACAAACCTTGATGGAGGCTCCAGCAAAGCGGCTCAGCTGTTTAATGTGCTGTCCTTTCTTTCCAATGATGGCTCCCACTGCCTGTGCTGGGATGTACACATGGACCGTCTCCTGCTCTGGAGCCTGTACACACACACACACAGCAAACAGGAACTAGGTTATGAGACTAATACTGGGACTTATATGGGGATTATAGCTGAGGATGGAGAAAGGAGGAAAATGTAGTTCTAAGAATTTTGAACGTGATATCTAAACTTTTTTATGAAAAAAATAAATAAATAAATCTTACCCCGAAGCCACCATAGGGGGCACTACAAGAGGAGTTTCCAGGTGGAGGTGGGGGCATATTGGAGGAGGAGGGGAAGAGGCCCAGAGCACCCAGGTTGAGTCCTGGGATCAGGTGAGTCTGTTGCTGCGGAGAACAAGACTGCAGGTTAGAGACCATTTGTGTGTATGTGTGTGTGTATTGAATTAGATAATTTGTAAGAAACACAATATGGAAAGTATCAAATTTTTATGTAAACTCACATTCATAGCAGCGATGTCATTCTCATAGGCCTCTCTGACCTTCTTCATGACCTCAATTTCAGCGTGACAGCAGCATTCAATAGAGCCTTTGACTGTGATGGTCCTCTCTGGGTTGTACAGTGTCAGGTCCTGAAGACTGCACACATGAAGATGCTTATATTAACATGATCAGGGCCTGTAGAGCCAGTGTTTGTATTTATTTTCTGTTGCATAAATCAACTTATTATCCACCTGAATATATGTATATCTGTGTGTGGGTGTGTATGTGCATGCATATATGTACTAGCTACTCATGCATGCTCATTTACTTGTGCAAGTGTGTGTGTGCACGTTTGTGTTGATGTGCCTGTGTGCAAGTTTGCATGTGAGTGTGTACGTGCATCCATGCATGTGTGCGTTTCTGTGTGCATGTGTGTGTCTTACGGGGAAATGGTGATCTTGGTATCTGTGTCCTGTTCCACCTTCTTCAGGTTGCGTCCTTCTTTCCCAATCAGGCGTCCGACAAAATTGTTGTGAGCCAGAATCTTTAGAGGAACCTCATCAGCGCTGCAAACATCAATCACAGGTGATTTGGAAGGAAAATATCTAGATAGAGCCATGAATAGTGCTGAACGCTTTGAGCGTGCTGTGCTATTGTTTCAAACATACGTCTTTGTGTCTTTAGCCTCCTGGTGCATGATTTCCAGGATCATGCGGCAGGCGGCTGAGCAGCCCTCAGGGGTTGAGTGGATGCTGATGGGCTTCTCAGCGGCACCTGCATTCTCCTTGCGGTGCACGTCAATCCTGCAAAACAGGAAAAAGATCAGACTCAATTTAGACATTTTTCAGATCCAGATTCAACACAGCCCAACTTCAGGTGACTGTAATCATCAGTTTAAGCAAGGCAAACAACTTATAAGTGTGATGTCATTTAATGTAAGGACACATAAGGAACAGCACAGCATGTTTTTCTTTGGCTGAATGCTGTGAATAAGGGAACCGAACATGGAAAAAACCCTGGGAAATCTTAACAATTTCTACTTCCATTGATTGTTGTTTCAAACTGTAAAAAATCATTTGTTTTTGATTTCTTTAACTTTTAAATGGGTCAATTTGACCCACAACATAACTGGAGGGGTAAAGACTGCTTCCCATAAAGATACTGCTCCCAGTTCCTCAGGGACAGTGGTCCAAAGCTTGTGTCCTCCAGACCAGGTGACAATTAGGGAAATATAATAAAAGGAGCACTCACTTGCTCTGCGTCTGCTTGGTGATGTTGCGGATGGTGGCCCCCTCCTTTCCGATGATGGCTCCGACGTACTGCGTGGGCACCAGCAGCCTCAGAGGGATATCAGCGTGCTGAGGTTTGGGGGGCATCCCAGAGCTCGGGGATCCACCACGAGGCCCGCCCCGGGGTCCGTAACCACGGCGGCCATTATCAGGCCCCCGCTGGCCTCCGTCGTCACAGTTCTCTTCGGCGATGTAGGAGGCGTACAGGATGTTGTTCTCATACGGGTGTCCATTCAGCTTCTGGATGGCTCTGGGAGACACAGGGTGCAGGATTCATTTAACCACTGGAATATTTCCACATTGCATTGTTGTTACAGTCACAGTTTTATTAAAGTAACAGGAGCATTAATGGTAATAACAAAAAGAGTGCACACACCAAGTGGAAAGGAAGGACAAGGATGTAAATGAGATCCAAGTGATTATCATAAATATCCTCATGCACACACAAACTATTTGTTGTTTTGACTAAGAAAGCAGTGGAAGGACATCTATTCAGGCTATTTGAGGTGCTTGGCTACTTCGTACTGAACTATATTTGAATACAGGTATATACTTTTCATTTACTACATTTATCTGAAATGCAATCTGCTGAGAAAATATAATCTATTATGGTAGATTAACCCTCCTGTTATGTTTGTTTCTCAGGATCAGAAAATATGTTTGAAAGTGTCAGGAACCAAAAAGATCCCATTAAAATAGTTTAGGCTATATCTCTTTATTAACTCCATAACTAAAAAATAAAATCAACATTTTTATGGTTATTTATCATTCTTTACAGATCATGGTTCAATGAGTTCACCCGTTTGATATTTAAAATGACGTTAAAACTTTTTTTTTTATATCTAAATTGGAAAGACCAACATATAAAATAGCTTTACATTGATTTAAAAAATCAATCTATTCATACTACCTATCTATTTAATCTAAGTCTTCTATCTAAAAACTATTTATCGTTTTAACTTTAAAATGGGTCAATTTGACCCGTAACATTACAGGAGGGTTAGAGTACCTATGATAATAACAATATAACAATTCCACTGCTCTGTGAGTACTTGTACTTGACATCTTGCTCCTGAATAGATGTAATTACAGGCTTAAGCAACCCGTTCAGTTTGACCCTGTGCATCCAAAGGTTTGGGGTAGACATTTTACATTACTTATTATGAGACAATTAGTTGAGGTCATAAAACTAATTATTCTTTAGTCCAATAACAGTTTTTTGGTAAAGGCCACAATAAGTCTCCCACTATTAGTGAGACAGAAGGTCAAACTTGTGTTTAAAGTTCCATTCGCTGACCAATTCAACTCACACACAAAAAATGACTTGAATTATATCATTACTTTTCAAAATGATGACGTGGGAACATAAACCAACACAAGAGGCTATAATTTAATAGACATAAGCAGAGAGATAACACAGTAAAGTATTCTGTAAAATATCTAGAAAGAACACAATTTTAACTAGCCAGAGCATGATTTATCATAAAAAGATTAGAGGAACTCTGTAAAACCTTTAGCTAGAAGAGAGTTAAAGGAAGTGACAATAAGATATAAATTAAGGTGAAAAGACTTACAGCCTGGCGTGCTCCCGGGACAAATATGTGACATTAACAACTGCAGTTTCACTGTCCGTGTTCACTGAGGGCAAGAGAGAAAACAGACCATCGATTAACGGTTGCTTTTGTCTTTGCATGAATCCTCACATTGAGTCAAAGGCTGATTTGACCAAATTAAAGTCTGGTGTTGCAATGCCAGTGGTGGGAAGTGATGGCCACATCAGACTGAGATCACAGTTTGTAATTGTCCACTTAATAAAGAGTGAACAAATTTATCTATGACATTCGTTTAAATGTGTTTTGTGTCTGCAATGTGATGTACAAGAGATCTTTGAAATCTGTAAAGCTGAGCAAGAGAGGCATTAAAAATACGAACAAATCAGAAAAAAGCCTTAATTTCTTAGCCAAATGTTATTCTCTGGGTCTCTTTTTAAAGAGTAAAAATAGATAAGTCAGTCAACAGCAAACAATATGCAACTTTTTCACTCATCAATTACTTGTTAAAGTCATTATTTCCTCATTTCCCGCTACAAACATTTTATCAATCAATCAAATATTAAATATCCCCCTACACCCTAAGCTCCTCTTGGTTATTTAAATTTTTATTTTATTTTATTTATTTATTTTTACAAAGGTGCACATATCTGTCCTGTGCTCTTCTTGATAAGACTTAAAAAAGTTTTTTCTTCTGAGAGATCGATCATAGGTTCTGGAGCAACATCCATCAGGGCTTTCCTTTAAAACTGTGACTTTATTATTCCTACACATTGTAGAAGAGTTGAGATGGAAAAACAGCAGTTTCAGTTAGACTTCATGATCACAGCTGTAGGCCATGACAGAGGCTGACTGTGAACCATTCGTCTTTACTGTGACAGAGAACAATGTTCACACTGTTACCACTTGGGGGCAGCACAGCACCACATAAAACAACAGGATGGCCTGGATGGGAATTGCTGAGGGTTGGTTTGTGCTCTCCAATTTGCAATTTTTTCCATTTAAAAAATGGTTAATTAAGGGCCTAAAGTGATATGATTGATTGATTTACAGGAGACAGTGATTTATATAAAGATGTGTCAGCAGAAGGGCTGAGCATCTTCACTGGTCAATTCAGATCATCTAATCCATAATTCGGTTCTTAGTGAAAACGGGTAACATGGTTCCTCAAATAGGTCCTATTTCCAAGGTGCTTTATTTCCTTGTGACAGATTTTACACACAGCCTGCATTTGTCCAGGTAATGTCTTCAGTTGACTTCATAAAAGCTGAAATGGCACCAAATGTTAGCTTTAAAATTATCAGAGTTTGTTTTTTAATCTCAGGTCACATTCCTCTGCCATGAGTTCAGTTTCCCTCTGTATTCTTTTCCACTAGGGGACTTGTGGGTGAGCCCAGTAACGTTCACAAGAGTGTATAGCTACCCTATATTTTGAATTTTATTGGTCAGTGGGATATATTTAAAGAAATGTTCAACCACAGGCAGCACAATAGAAGGTTATAACATTTGCATGGATTGATAATATAATTATGTTCAACACAACCCTTGTCAGCAATGTTCACTAACCAGAGCAAAGATAACGTAGACCTTAAGGTAAGTGCTAGTGAAACTCAGAAGTCTTACCTTGTTCACAGTTTTCTACAGTTCCAAACTGAGCCAACAGACCATCCAGCACCTGATACACAGCAGGAGAGAGGGAGAAAGGGAGGAAGGAAAGAAGATGAACCAGGGAACAAACAGTCAAGTACACTTCAGTCATTACAGTGTGGTATTAGCACTTTTACTGGAGTAAGGCATCTGAATACTCCCTCCAGCACTGCCTGCAAGACTTTTTTTTTAATCAATATTAATATCAAGCACTTATAGATATTATCCATACAAAGACATACATGCAAATATACTTCTGATATTTAATTGATTATAGCACTGTAACATCTGGAAATTACAACCAACACAAAGGGACAGCCGAGCTGCAGTGTGCAGGGACTGTTTTTCTTCAAACCTCTGAGTATTACAGACAAAGACTTAAGAAGCTGCTCTCCAGTGATCACATGATTAATCACACGAATGCTCCGAACAGCAACAGCCAATCACAGATAAGGAATTAACCTGCATCTGCCACGTTGTTCATTCTTTGAAAGGTCAAGGGCCCGATCACACTTGTGCAAATTTAACAGTGGCTAATTTTCCTCCCTGTTCACTTGCACTCTTTGATAGTGAAAAGGGAAACAAAATTCATATCTTCACATGGCAAACAAATCAAACTTTGACCGGCAAGATTGCAAGGTTAACCAATAACAAAGAGGTGTGTGTGTTTGCACTGTGCTTTCTCTTAGTGATATGTACCTGTGTTTTAATACAAAAATGTATCACTTATATTGTATTTTTGGGAACATATTTTTCCAGCTAAATTTTAATATTAACAATGACATAATAGTTTGTTTTTTATTCCAGGTTTATTGCTCTGTTTTTCATCTTATTTTGCTTTTATTTTGAAGTCTAACATTATTATTGTCTAACATTACTATTAGTGTACTCAGCTGTGACCTCTGACACTATCAGTCCGAATCATAAAAATGAGTCCGTTTGCAGGATAAGAACAGTGGAGAGACTGACGCCAACTGACACACACACACACACACACACAC
>JAOWBC010000458.1:222815-238562 GCA_028566105.1 Hypoplectrus providencianus | reverse complement strand
TCTCTCCCTTTTCATTTCTTGCCCACCCCCCCTTCGCTGCTCATCGTTTCTCATGTATGTGCCAGGGTGACGTGCATGTTCCCAGATGTGTGTTTGTCTGTGTGTGTGTGTGTGCGCACACAAATTATTTTTTGTGAGCTAACAAGCAAAAAAAACAGCCAGAATGAAGGAGAGAAAAAGAGAGCGAGAGACACAGAAGGAGAGTAAGGGATGGAGAGAGAGAGAGGACAGATGGTTTGAACCAGAGAGAAGAAACAATCAGAGAGATGGGGCGGGGGAGGGGGTCTTCTTAAAGAGACAGGACTCTCTTACCCCTTCACCTACATAAGGCCTGCATGTATCTCCTCTACCCCTCTCCTTCACTTTCTCCTCTGTTTTGTCATATAAACATTTGTTCACTCTGTCTATGTTGTTCTTCCTTTGTTGATTAAGTTGGACAATTTGTGCTTTTCCTGAAAAAATACCTGTTATTCAGTTACTTAATTTTAGGCAATTCTTAAAAAAAAGGCAAATCAAAAATTGATGAGATTGAAAAGTCAATATTTCCACATATATTGTCAATTAGCATTGGTGCATAGTTGATTGGGGGGGATTTAAGCAGAAATGCACTTTCTTCAATAGACAGAACATGGCAGCAGCAGAGATATAGTAGCCTATGAGATAAGCTTTAAAAGCGCTGGATCCCACATTTCCACTATGAAACTTGGGAGCTTCCTTCTATTAATGTTTCAGATGTAAGAACACAGGCTTTTTTGTTAAAGCATTTCAATGACATCACAATGACATCATGAGGGATTTTTTTTCTCTAGACCGCACAAAGAAAAAAAACCTAACACATCACACAAGTGTGTTCACAGGCAGAGGATAGCTACAGCTGAATCATGAACCAAGCTTTTATGTACAAGTAAAGCAAAAGTTTAGGAAAATATCATTTCCATGCAGACTGCAGTTTGAGTAAGAGATGCAGGACATCTATTAGCAAAACAGACATGTCTTTACTAGAAAAATGCATTTCAGATAAGACTACTTATTCATTATTATTTTTATTGCCAGTGGGGAAAGTCTGATTTGGATAAACATGAAACATAAATGTCCACATTAGTCATAATCATAGGTGGTACTGAAAGGACAACATGAAAAAAATCCAGAGCCACCATATCTTGTGCAATGGTACATTTAAAGTTCAGTCAAAATTACTTTATTTCTCCTGTCTTTGTGGTTTTGCTAAATGTAGCAAAACCACAAACTAAAAATACTCATTTATAAGTCCTGCATTTCACTTTTGACTGAAACTAAAACTTGTGGTGTTAACGGTACCCTTTGAGTAAAAATGCTAAATTTCAGAGGTTTGAGTTATTATTATTTTGAATATGCCATTATATGTATTTATAATAATTATATTATTTTCTACAATAATACATAATAATATAAACATGTTATTTGTAATGTAAGAAAAGCTGAAAATGAATGTGATTAAGTAAATGTGAAGAAGTAATGTTATATAATATTATTTGACTTCAACATTTTATAGAACAGTATTACATTTCCACCACTGGCAAATTAGTTTATTATCAATTACAGTTCAGTTGATTATTGTCTCAGTAGCTGCTTTATTTTTTCACTGCCCATGGTGATGTATTTAAACACTGTCATTTATTCAGTCGAAATATTCACATCATCACTATAAGTGAGAAAGGAAATAATGAAACCCTTACTGGGTAACTTTTTGCATTATTGACAAAACATTGCTGAAAGACAATGTATTTAGGAGGTAAGCACAATGCGGTGAGCAGTATTTCTTTGGGATTATTTCCTGGCATGTTGTAGGTTAAGTTGAAGGGACACCATACACAGGATTGATCTATGCCTCATTCACTCCACCTGAATTGTCTAATGCTGCACCTAACAGTAACTGTGGATTTGTGTCAGTTTGTTAACAACCAGTATGAAAGTCTGTATGTGTGTGTTAATTACACCACTTTTCAGCACACAAATTGGTCGGGTAACAAAGGTTTTCTCTCAGGACTGAGATGAGCGACCCTGTCCTCTTCACTGAATCTCACAACTGCAACCATCTCTCCCTCCCTGCACTCTGAAACAATTGATGGTTTGATGCAAATAGGGGACACAAACCCAAACCACAGAATACATTCATTGGCCACAGACATGCCACTAAACAAACACGTCGAACAGCAGGCTGTCTAATCAGATTACAACTCAGCTATTGCCCAAACCGTTCGTCCGAGATGCTCCAGAGATGCAGTTCAGCTGACGTCAAATTTAAAACACATGCATCTATGTTTCATTCATTCTTACGGGATCCCTTCATCTGTGTCTCTGCCTGTATTTCTATCACTCCTTCTTGGCTGGAATGGCAAGGAGAACATGGCAACATGCCAAGGGAGGGAGAGAGAGAAAGGGAGGAAAAACAAGAGCCGGGCAGAGGGGGAGAGAGAGAGAGAGAGAGAGATGGACATACTGTACCAGAGAGAAGGGAGAAGAAAACAAGAGAGAGACTCTGAAAGTATGAACAGAGACAGAGGAAGGGGGGGGTGAAGTCAGAGCATGCGTGTGGGCGAGCTAAAGCAGGGAGGGAGGACCTATTGCTGCTCTCGTCTCTGCGCCGGGCGACTGCCTCCCTCGCTGCTCACAAACGATTGGTCGCACCCTCCTTGCTCCCTCCGCCCACCGGCCCCTCCTCCTCGCCAGCACTGAGAGGAGAGGAAGACAAACCATGGCGTGCTACTTCTTCTCCAAGCCTCTCTGTGGAAGCCCCAGCTATACACACACACAACACACTGTGACTGCATTTAAAGTTGCAGTACACCTATAATGCACGATATAATGCACGAGTCAGATTTAAAGGACAGGAACTAGAAACAGGAATTCTGTACAGGATGACAGATATAAGGATTTTTACAAAATGACTGCAGTGAAAAGTCCTTTCTTTAATGTGAAAAAACACATAATGTGAACTGCTTATTGTGAATCAGACCTGAACTCAAAAATATTTTTTTTCTCTTACTGAAGGCCTTAATGCTTTATGCACAGTTGTTAATATCAGAGCTGTCATGTCAGATTTATGCTTTCAGAAATTGCAGTTACACAGTTGGAAAGCCTGTTGGTAAGACTGTAGATATTAAAAGGTTACACCAATGTTAAGAAACCTGATGACTATTCTGGAAATCATCTGGGCATTATACAGGGTTTTTTCCAATCTCTGAAGATTGAGGCAAATGCTCAATTGTCTGCATTCTTCCCAACAACCTACAGGGGGCGACTGCACTAGGTGCAAACTATTATAAGAAAATCAGGCCACTTCTAGCTTGATCTATAACCTCTGTAAACTTTCTGATAATGAGTTTATGGTCTCAGTCATTAGATTATTAGTTTAAAACGTCTACAATACAGCAGCATGATTATTTTCTAAATGAGTCAACCATTTAATGCTAACTTTGCACAGCATAGCCATAAGTATGAGTGCCCCAAATACTCTGGTTCTCAGCCAGATTTATTCTCTTGTCAAAATATGGTCACTTCTGCCTCCAGATACTTTAAGAAGGTGACAGCAAAAAAATCGATCAAATAACTTCCATAGCACCAAATCTAGTATGAGCAAAAGAGGTTGGGAGCCACCCATGTGTGGGCTCGTCTTTATGGTAACATAGTATCGTAAAAGCTATACATTATAAGGTGATAAGGATTAGGCAGACCTATCAAGATGTATACATTTTACCAGGCTGCCCTGCAAATTGGAAAAAGTAATTTAATAAGCAGACTAGGTCAAACCTGTTATAAAACTGGAGCTTGTCGGTATGCTGACTTGTGGCCAATAAATTGCAATAACAGCAAGTCCTCATTGTTTAGTGGTCCTATTAATATTTGTTACTAAGATGTACAGAAGTAGCACAACATATGACATTGACAAAGTAGGCTTGAGACAAATAATTGAGAAATGCCTTCATATTAAATGATGGCAACACCCTTATCATGATGTTTCAAGCAGTTTGGTTTTCACAGTAACACTTTAGACGACTTTGTTAAACCACAAACTAGGTTACACATCATGACAGTAATGAGAATTTCTAAATCTCCAGAAGTTGTTCTAAGGGGCTGTATTTTTTCATGGACCAACTGAAAGCTGCAGTGCACATTAACTAGCACCTGAAACTTTACTGACAGACTTTAGGCTGTACAAGCAGCGCCCCTGTAAGCTTTTGCATTAAAACAGTGGAGACAGCAACAACTGTGTATTGATGGATCCATCAACATACTGATGATCACAGGCAAACACACTTCCAGCTGACTAACGTGCATACATGATCAGAGTTATGAAGAGAATATATTTTTCCATTCAAAACTATAAAGCAGAATTATGAGAGCTTTTATTCATATGGATGCCGATGACAAGAACTGTTGCAGCACCGGTAATACATAAGTCACAAACACACCAACGCTGAGGTCTTTTTTGCAGCAGTGATGACCATCAAACAAGCAGCCAAGAATATATAACAGAGCTACGGAAAGCCAGAAAATATTATTTAATAATCCAACAGCAAGAAGTCCAGCTCAGTGTCTGCCTGCAGCCCTTTCTTTCAGGAGGCTCTCTAAAAGTTAGTCCAGGATTTTAGGGATTTGCCAGCAGCCTCTGGCTCGGCCACATTGTCCTTTTTCTTTTCTTATTTTCTCCATATTGTCCCACTCAGTCTCATCATGATGTCAGTTGAGGCTGCTGAACCCTGTTCCGGTTCAGGAATGACACTGGCAACATTCTTTCTCTTGATTTTCAAGGAGTAACAACCAATGGGGAAGCATACCAAGTAAAATGGTAGGTATCATTATATTGGCATGTAAGATTCTAGTGAATAATAAGGACTGATGGAGAGCTCTGACTCATGGTGCAATGACAATGACCTGAAGCTCAGTACGAGTAAAAGCAATCAGCTGATGAGCAGACTGCTGTTCCTAAGGAGACCTGCATCCTTCAGTGCATGCAACTGACTTCTGCAGATCTTCTAGCAGTCTCTAGTAACCTGTTCACAGTTCTTCACAGGCTGGGCATCAAGGCTAACAGGTCTCCACACGCTGTTATGGTAGGCAAGCTAAGTGACCAGAACAGAACTGGGGAGTGGCAGAGAGGACAAGGAGGGATAAAATCAAAGCCATCTTTGATAACCTTTGTGAACCTCTCTAGAGTGAGCTGTGGCAGACCAGCAGCTGATATCGAGGGTCTGAGGAAAGAGAAGATTGTGTGTATACAGATCGTGGACCCCCTTGAGGCACATTTTGAATTGTGATGTGGGGATATATAAAATAAAGCTGATTAGATTTAACTTTAAGCTTTGCTCTTGATCTGCTCTGCGTCTGGTAGTGTCGTTTATTGAGAGAAACAGTAGACACTTTGATATGGATGTTGCTGCACTGCAAAGCTTCTCAAAGTCAGATGCTTTTCATAGAGGATCTCCACAATCACCAGTTTCACCAATTTCAAGACGAGCATCACCACTTCAGTATCCAACCATACTATGTCTCCCGTTCAATTATGGCCAGAAAACATTAGGATGTCAAGGTGAGGTTGAACCGTTAACTTTTTAGTTATTATTAGACGGTGTCCAAACTTCATACAAAGAGACAATTGTGTTAATTTTTGTCATAGTTATAACATTCATTGTCATTATGGCCAAAAAGTTGGTTTTTGAGGTCACAGTAACCTTTAAACTCCAAAATCAAATCAGTTCATCCATCCATTTAAAGGAAAAACAGTGAGCACACTAAGATGATCAGAAACCGTCAACATGAATGTGACAACATCTATCAGACAAATGAGCTGCTGGAAGTGATGAAGGAAGGATAGAAGGAATGACTAACGTAAAGTTGGACGGATGGAAGGATGATTGGGAAGTGGGGGGGGTTGCAGGAAAACCAGAACAAAAAAAATCTTCTTTAAATTATGAAGGTATATAGGGATAATAATGACGCGAGAGTGAATGTTTGGGGCTTCGATTTTAAATCCACACCCACTTCTGCATGCAGAGTGACAATCAGAAGGCTGTATCGTTGCTTGGCAATACAGATTTACTTTTCAGTTATTCAATGAAAAATGTTTTTTCCAAGTCTACTCAAAGGTTGCATAAGGCATGAGATGAGAAAATGTTAAATCCAACAGTATTGTTTACAGCCCAAGATTTTTCATGATTATTTCTTATCATGTTCTGAAGCAAAATAAAAACTACACTTCACTTAATAAAATGAAGATTCAGCATCACACACACACACACACACACACACACGGTGATTGGAGATCTGTCCCTGTACACAGGAATCAATGGGAGAAGGTGGGAAGACCAGATGAGCTCTTGCTGCACTAAAACTTACAGCTAGTAAATCGGCAGGAGGGAAGATGCTAATGAGGCTAACGGTGTCTTTCTTCTATCAAAAAACAGAGAGACAGAGAGGAGACTTTACTCTGCAGCATCCATGAGGAGGGGGAGATGCACCATACGTCTTACAGGTTAAATATTCTCCCTGTGGATCATGTCCAAAATTAAGTGACAAATTCATTAACTCTGCTTCAACCGAATCATTACGCAACTATTTAATTGCTCAGGGTTCATCCAGTTTTAAAGAGTAAGATTCCAGCACTTTCAAGGTACATAAACAAAAGATGTCCAGACTCTCTGGATGTGCTCATCACACTAGTGAAACAGAAAAAACACCTTTTTCATTTCAGGGAGTTGGTCAATCTAACTCTGATCCGCCCAAACGTCTCACACCCGACACCAGGAAACACAAATATCACAAGTGATATTTCTTTTCATTTTTATTTTGAAATATTTTTGTTGTTTCCATGTGCAGTCACACCATCGAAACACCAGATTATGTAAGAAAATCTAGAAAATTTCCATAATGTACATTTAAATTAAGCCTATTCCTAACTATGCTTCTGCACAAAGACTTTGTACAAACCCTGTAATGTGTGTATGACTCACACAGTTCATGCAAATCTTACAATATAATTCCTAAACTTTGAATTCTGCTGTAAATGGTTTTACCTATTGTTCCCTCAGACCCCCAAGGCTGCATATTTAATAAAAATAACAATAATAATACTTTCCCAATTTTAGGTTGAACAATACATATATTGTCTTTGGCAAGTTTTCAATTGAGGATTAAAAAAAATGATCAAGTTATGTTTTATTTACATTTTGGAAAAAGTCACAATTTGGGGGGGGGGGGGGTACGGGTTGTTCTACTTCAGGTAACATTAAGAGTTATAATAACAAAATTAAATGTTAATAGTTGTTTAAATATAAATTGAAAGTAGGAAATAAATATCCAATGATAATTGTTTTTATGGTTTCTGTATGAAACAATGTTTTCATTTTGTTAATGTTATCAGAGTCTCAGAATCAGTTTAATTAAAAAGCTTTGTTTGGGATTGCTGTGTGCCCAGGAATCCCAGATATGCATCATACAGAGCAGGTCTCAGTGTGTGTACAGTGGTACAACAGCCATTAACAGTCAGGCCATATGACAATATCACATTTAGCTCAAATGTGCAGAAGTCATTTAATTTAGCATTAGAGCACGGATAAGATATCAAGCAAGAGTGTGTTCATCAGTGTTAACAGATATAGGCAATGAAATTCTTTAATTATCTTAGAACCTCAGTCAGTCTATCTAAAAACAGCTAAACTGAAAACAACAAAGCCACACATGACATTATCCACCAAATTATGAATTTTCTGTAGTCTTGCACTACTATGAACTTCCAAATGCCTACTTGGGGAGTGGGGTCAACAACTCTGCCATACACCTGGGGCAAATTTGCAAAGTTTTTGAATTAAAGACAAGGCTGCAAGTTAAGCAGTTTGGGTGAAAATATCATAACTAGAAATGTAAACAAAATCTACCAAAAGGGGACACTATTGAGAAAAGCAAACTATTTCAATTTAAATATGATTTATTTGCATTTCTGTTTCATACAATCTGGTATAAAATAAGTAAAAAAAGTAACTATTTTGTTATCATACTCATATTGAAAATGTGTCATAAAATCTAAAAGGTTGGCGTTTTAAATTTATATCAAAAGAAGTATGCAATTATTTTATAATCAGTTAAAAAAAATATATATAAAAACTTGCAATAAATTTAAATATAAGGTATTTCATTCATTATTGCTGTAGCACAATGTGGTTTTCCACACTGAATAGAAGTTCATATTTTTATGAAATTCAAAGTTAAGTTACACTTCACAAGGGAAATATGCAGGACCCTTTGTTTGTCATTTACATTCTTAAGAAGTGGTTTTGGTGGTTGTTGCTGCTGTTGTAGGTTTGCTTTACACTCAGCCATCCTATACATGTTTCCCCCAGAAAGGATGGCTTGTTCCCTTTGAGCAACCCCCAACTCACACACGCACACACACACGCTCACACACACACACACCAGTCAGCCCCCGCTGCTGCTCTCCTACCCACTCTTCCTTCCCTCTAACACCCTGACCTCAGCCTGACACAAATTTCAATCAGCATCATGATGAATATTCCCACTATCTCATCTAACTGCACACACACATGTTCGGGGGCACCCATGGGCGGCGCCCCCTGCAGCATATCAGGGGTTCAGCACAAACACTTTCGGAGTAGAAAGAAGGAATTGAACCCTCAAACTTCTCGTTACAGGATCGCCCCCTTCCCCCTCACATAAAGTGTTTGTTCCCTCTGAATACCCGCCCCTCTCCACCTACCCCCCACACACCAACACACACACACACACAAACTCACAAAAAAAATGCACCAGGGCAACTTTATGTCATTTAAAGCAGACCTCGTTCAGAGAAAATTAAAAGACATAAATAAAAATACGACGAATGACACGCACACACATACACACCGCAGAGTGTAGGCATATGTCCAGTATCTAATTGAAATGAAATTATGAAAATGACATAAAACCTTGAAACATGAAACATTTGAATAGATTTCCCATAAAACACACAGGCATAACGCACTGAATTAAAAGGAAAAAGTACGCCACATAAACAAAGAAATGCTGTCCGCTCAAATAAACGCTGCGTCTTTAACACGCCACTTTTGTTGTGTGACTACTGGGATTTCTAAACATGCATTAAATTATTTCTTAAATGCGTGTTATCGCAAACATCTCACAAACGCGAGTCCCTACTGTAGCTCAGCAGATGTTTGACATCAATATTTAAACACGTTCATTAGGGGCATAATTTAGATAATTTGGCCCTCGCTGGCAAATATATGAACGGCCATTTTAACATGGGACTCCCTAAAATTAATAGGAATCCGCTCGTGCCGCACCGGTTTATGTGCTGGGACAGGGTGGCCAGTTGAGCTTGGACAGGGCGAGCAGAGCGCCTGAGACAGCCGGAATACCCAGAGAAAGACCAGCAGCCCGCACAGCTCTGCTTCTTTCACTGCTTCGCCATTTTGCCCTCACTGCCTGACGTGGAGGTACTTCTCTCTGCGTGGACACACCACGTGTTCTGGAGCCACGGAAGGCCCCCAGCTCGCCACCGGTGGCCTCCTTCTCACAGATCACCTTTAACATCAGGGCTCGTGAAGGTGGTCACGGAAGAGGCGTGGGACACTAACAGATCAAAAAGATGAAGCTAGCCACAGGGAGATGAGCACAAATGACAGGCTGCAGCGGTGTTGCTTTCCTACACATGACGAGAGACCTGTTTGTGCTGTCTGACAATAACGGTCATTTATCCATACAGCATGTGACGCCTACATATATCCACAAACAACACACTGATGGAGTGTTTGCGCCACAGCCATGTTGCAACACCCTTTACTGGTTTGCTCTCGTGGCGCAAAGCGTGCGCCAAACCAGGCTCAAATTGAAATGTTTGTCCATGTCAATGCTAAATCACATGAATATAAATGAATCTGAATTATCATATATATATATAAAGTAGCAATTTAATCAATAGAATGGTATTTATATTCACTGGCCGTTTTGACCATGATATACTACCACACACACACACACACACACACACACACACACACACGTACTCGTGTGGCCAAATGGCGGAACATGGAGAACTACTCACTGCTCACCTCGTATGTGTGCCAAAGGTTACAGGCATGAATGATGGGCTATAGGCGAATTCCATAATAGTTTTTAAAGCAGGTCAAGTCTGGCTCTCAGCACTGAGCAGCTGATCTACAGTGGACCCCAGTTTAGCCTCCGGTCCGGTTCGCTTTTACATTCAAATGTTCTGGATTCATTATCAATCAAATGTCCATATTTATGTGGAAATAGTAATCCCGCTGTCTCTTTTTGCTTTCACAACTCGCTACAAAATAGGAAGACACATAATAGGAAGCAATATTATAATGATAGTATATAATATATAGTATATTAAGCAATATTACAATTATAGTAAATTACGCAGCTCGTTTTTGTTTTTTTGTTGTTGTTTTTTTAATGAAAAACACGAAATAACAAAACATGCTTAATTCATTTCACATTTTGAAACAAGCAAAACTAAATTAAAATACATATATGCGTTTTGGCTAGAAATATTTCACAAAGCCACAATAATTGAACAGACATCTGACAGCATTTCAAGTGAATGATATTAAAACGACCTGTAACTTTAAAATAAAATATTTGCAGCCAAAGGTGATTGTAATTCACATTTCTCTCTCACAAACACACATATCAAACTCCCTTTTCAAAAAAATAAGACATGGGAGGCAATAATGTGTAGGCCTACACAAATAATCAGCCTTGAGTTTCAAAGTTATTAATTTAAAAAGCTCATGGATGAAGCAACTATAGGACACACACAGTTCCAAAATTAGGGCTTCCCTAAGTGTGTGTGTGTGTTTTTTTTAAATATCTCGTTAAATAAAAGTGGAGCTGATGACAGGGTGGGCCTGCAGCCTCCAAGGCTATAGTACCAGGCTAGAGCTTCATGTCCTGACTTCACAAAGAATATTAACTGTACATGTAGCTCCAGCCAACACTCAACCAACAGCAGCATTTTCAAATGGAGAGGAAAGGCGAAATAGCAAACAGGTCACCGCAGGCAGCTAGCTAAAGCTGTCATAGTTCACTTTCACAGCAATGGCCGACAAAGTTGAGGCTCCACAGTCACAGCAACACCAAAAAAAAAACACAACTAAAGCAGCTCCTACTGCGTCCAGCACCGACTTCAATTAGCTTAAATACACGAGACACACCGGAGCGGTTCAAACAACCATTTCTTGCAAATTCGCCGGTTAAACGGTTGTAGTCAGTCATGACTCCATGAAATAAAAGCTTGGACAAGGTGATGCAACACATGAAATGGGTCTTAGAGGGTAGGGGGAGGGGGAGATAGTGCTCACTACTTCTGTACCTTTGCCTCTTGGGGACGGAGTGCTCGACCTCAATACGTTTCCCTTGAAGTTCCACTTTACCTGAAAAAACAAAACAAAACAATAACAATAAAAAAGGGGAGTTGGGAACACACTGGGGTTTCAAGCTAACGGTTTTGTAGCTATTATAGGCCTATAGAGAGGACGCGTTGCATTCGGGGCACATAGCTAAAGTGGAGGAGCCCAAACAGCTAACTTTTTTTTTAAACGTGTGGCTTAACAAAAGAAGTAAAAAAGAAAGCAAAGGCAGCTGAAGAGAGGGCGCGAGGCGGACAGGTTCAAAGGCCCACTGCATGAAGAACGGCTCAGGAACACGTCACTTGTGTCCCATAATGAGCTACTTAGAGCCTCACAGATGCACTATGACAACCATACTAATATTCATTCTACTGAGTGACTGACGCTGTTTCCACAAGCTGAGTGAGAGGTCAGTCTTGGCAGTTTTGCCGTTTCGTTTGGTTTCATTTAGAAGAGGCAGGGGGAGCTGACATGGCGACCTTGCCTCCTCACGTTACATATGTAGCAAATCATGAGAAATATGCTCCAAAGCACTGCCGCCATGGGCTGAATCAAGCTTTAAAAATAACGGTGCCACTCAGCGATCATTTGGGATTGATACTGGTGTGAGGCCTGCTTTGGTAAGTAGCCTACACAGTGCAAGATATTTTTCTATCTTTGTCATAGTGGACTGCCGGCTTAAAGGGGGAGGGGAGGCAACCAGGCTTCATACTATATCACAGTCCAATGCTCGGTGTGCAACACATCAAAATGCCACTCACATGCACATATTAGGCTGAAACACGGCACGAGCCGGTGTCATCGTAAGAATATAGGTCATTTGGTTTGTTCAATAGCTGCATGATATTGTGAAGTAGTGCTTTACGCTCGCCACGGGCTCCGGCTTTACGGTATAGCTTTACGTTTACAATTCGTGTGTCCCTCCCCCCTGCAAAAGTTGAATGGCTCCCCTGGGCGTGTAGCCCCCCACACGCCATTAAGCTAGCATCAATAAAATAATTGCGTGAATTTATTTTTATCCCGCATGTTCACATAGAGACCTCGGAGGTGGACGGGCAGTGAAACTGGGTCGCACGGCTGAAGGTGCATGCAGTCGGAGCTGTGCACCGGCTTCTACCGCTCCCTAGAATGAATGAAACTAAAGGTGGAAGGGGTCTTTGGCGGTCAGTAGACCACCTTAACTTACCATTAAGATACTCGATAGCTTTCATGGCCCACTGATCGTCCGGACAATCCACAAACGCATAGCCGGTTTTCATTAGAAACTGTCCGGAGTATGGGATCTTGTGGTCGTCAAAGGTTTTCCCTAAGTCCTCGGCAGTCACGTTTTCGCCTAGATTCCCAATATATAGCTTGTGCATGGTGGCAATTGTTTTTCCAAGTCCAGAAACGAAAAAAATAACAAATCCCGCAATAACTAGAATCGGAGCCAGCAAAAAAAAGTTTCTGTGCTGAATTTGCGATTAGCGCAACAAGATATTGTCACACTAACGGAAAGTGAAAATCAGTCTAGAGGGCAAGACTATCTAAAAATAAAATCTAAACGAATACAAATCGAAACAGGTGTCAGTACTCCACAGAAAAGTAAAATGGAAAAAAAATGATTTAAAAGTGTATAAACAGATGGGATTGTAAATCCAGTAGAATAAGTGGAGCAGGAGAAGACTTGCAGCCGGCCGGCAGACGGATAAAGCAGCAGCCTATAGGCTCTCTATCGCTCAGTGAGGAGGTGGGTTGGACTGGGCGGATTTGGTGATGGGTCTACGGTAGAAGAGTGGGAAAAACTATGGCGGGATCAGGTCGGGAAAATGTTTTCCTCTCTCTCTCCGCCTCTCTCTCTCTCTCTCTCTCTCTCTCTCTCCCTCTGTAGCCTTCCCTCTTTCAGCTATCCGCCCGCTGCCGGCAGAGGGGTGACGCCGCCCCTCCACCGACTCCACTTCACGTTTTTTTTTTTTTTTTTTTTTGGTTTTTTTTTTTCAAAGAGGAAACCACGTGGTCTATTTGGAGTAGGTTGGCGAGAGGAAGGGGAGGGGGCATCCCCTTCTCATCCTAGCTAGGGTATTCACCAGATGAGCGCGTGAGTGCCCATGTGCACACAAGCCCAGATCCCTAATTCCGTACTGTGCTAGCTCATTCTGTACTGTACGTGCACGCTGCTCCGGGTCTTTATGCAACACGACGTGGCAACACACGCGCTTAATGCGCTTCCGTCCGTGCGGCAACGATTAGGCTATATAGAATGGCAGGACGCAGAGCTGCCTAGCACCCCCTCTTTCAATATCTTAGGCCTAGGTGGGAAAACCATTTACATATAAATAACAAGGCACCGCCTGCTAATTCTATAGCATAGCACCCCCACCTCTCTGCCGCTCCACCCTCTGAATATCATGCCTGATGTTACATAAATGACCTATGGTGAACCTCGGGCTGTTTGGAGGGGGGTTATAAGGTCCAGGGCCCCACACTGCCTCAGGGGCCGCTAGGGTTCAGTTCCCGTGACCTGCGGAAACCCTCTCTTCACTTTGACACACTGTTGCAAAACCCCATGAAGTGAAACAATGTATGTGATATGGCGGCGCTACAGTGGAACACAGCGCAGTCCAGGCGGGCGGTGTCGGGGATCTCCGGAGCTCATGGTGGGCTACAGAGCACGGCCCTTCCGCTCTCAGTCGGCTGGCTGTGGTTGTATTTGCAGCAGCGCTCCTCAAACAGGCTCGTTAGCTTCTGTTTTATCTCGGTGTGTGTGTGGCGCAGAGGAAGTGACAGTATGGCGCAGTTGCTGGGCTACACCACACACACCACGCGCCCCTCTGCGTGTATGGTGATTTCTCAAAATGGAGGCAGTTTGATACGCAGGCCTGCCCCCACCCCCCCTACGCACAGAGTTTGGCTGTGGTTGACTGTGGCGCTCTGTGCGTTCACTGTGTGCCTATCTTCCGCCCTCGTGTTTTTTGGCTTACATGTATCTGGACCCGGGTTTTGCGGGGCCCTCTCCTCTGTGTGAGAAGCCACTTAGACTTTGTAGCCAAACTGTATCCGCTCGCAGGCAACGTGGCACTCTCGTGCGCTCGGCATGGTTAGAAAATGGCTCCTGTGCACAAAATGGATCCAAACCCTCAAAATGCCTCTAAAGTAACCTGTGAATCATCACGGCTGACGTTTAAAAATCATATTCAGTTTTTCATCTTGCGATAGAAGGAAATCCGTGCTGTTTCCATATTCACGTCTGATTGTCATTCCAATCTATTGTGTGTGTTTTTTTTCTATAACTAATCTTTCATTCATATATATGTGCAAGTAATATTATGGGTTATGATTAACCATATCTGTAAAAAAAAAAAAAAAACCAACAACAATTTTATAGTAATCCTTAAATCATATATGGCTGGTGAATTAAACATATTGCCATGCTATGTTAACCTGAAAATAATCCAATTACCATATACAACATTGAAACCACAAGCATGGCACATCTCAATCACAGCAATGTGTGTTTAAGGAGAAACAGTCTGAAGTGCATAATCAGTTTCTTGAACCAGAACACACCGTAATACTGAAATTACATCTTCATAGAATGTATAAAAACTCCCATTCATTCCATTGTCTTACTCTAAAGGTGCTTCAAATTCACTTTACACTCTCCTGCCTGCTCAGCCTCAGCTCTCTGAAAGCATCACATTTTTTCCCTTCAATTTTTTTCCTAGGATTGCTTGAAACCCTCACGCCACACACACACACACACACACACACACACACACACACTCCTTCACTCCCAGGTGATCTGGTGAGGTCACGGCTCCAGGTTTCCAGATGCAAATTAACCACAATGTAGACAACATATTTTGATGAGTGACCTTTCTCAAGTGTTGAAAAAATGTTTTAATAGACTTGAACTGGGATTAAGATTTATTTATCTAGCTTTTAAATGGTGATTTGATCCTATTCTCCCAGCTTTTTAATATTCTGTGGGGAAAAAAACTAATGTATGTACTACAGCTACATGATTTTGAAGTTGTATTAACAATATGAATAATAACCAATCAGAACATAAAAAGTCAACAAGTTTTCCATGTTAGCCTAATCTCTTTTAATCATTACTTGCAAATATTCAATACCACTCATTGAAATAAGTGCAGCAGGACATAGCCCTGCATATATAGGAACATATAGAGTGAATGTTTACAGGGACAACTAGATGACATATAAACAGGAACAGATAAAGGACATTATATAAATAGCCAAGAGGACAGATATATATATATATATATATATATATATATATACTGGGACAAATAACATCCATTATATGCAGGGACATATA
>JAOWBC010000458.1:199069-209285 GCA_028566105.1 Hypoplectrus providencianus | reverse complement strand
TGACTTTATAATTCAGTTTATTTTAAATAAGATGAACGGACAAAAGACATGTCGCCCTCTGGTGGCTGTTGTTTATCACTGGAAAAGGAAACACCCTGAAGAGAAAATGGGTTGTTTCAGTTTTCATTTAAGCCCCACTTACTTTTGCATTCTGGAGCCTTTTCCAGTCTTCTTCATCAAATGAACTGTGCATGTAATTTTTCAATTACCATGCAGCAGAATATTGGGGACAAGACTTATTAACATTATGACTGCGTGTGTGAAGATTGTGAAAAAGAACAAAGCATGTAAGTCTCCTTTAAAAATATATTAAACACTAAGTACCCGACAGGAGATAAGTACACCTGAATAATCCAAAAGGCGTTACCATGTGACAAAGTAGCACTTCTACTTTTTTGCCTTTCTATCCAGACACAAATTTGAAAGTTCATTGTTGCCCTTTGAAACAAATTCAATCAAATAAGGTTTTCATTTAAAATACAGGAGTACAGGTTAAGGCAGTTATCTTGTGATCTACAAGAAAAGCAGCCCTGATGGTGATAATAATAAAACATTTTATTTGTATAGCACTTTTCTAAATACTCAAAGACACTTTACAAGGAGAGAGAAAGCAACAATGAAAACATGTCATGAATAAAAATAGAAACAACTTTAAAAAGAGAAAATACAATGTCAGTAGAATTGTGGGTATTTCAATGAACACCATGTTAGCGAGATAACGTAACAGAACTACATTTTGGAAACATGATAAAACTGTTATTCATCAAATTGACCGTTTACAAAATCCACCTGGTTTTTCATGTTAATTGGAGTTATCTAACATATTGTGATTGGCTGCTTATTGAAACACCCTGCAGGTAGGTGTTAACTAAATCCATGGGAGCAGTGAGACGCAGGCATGGTGTTTCTAAAGGACAGGAACACTGTGTGGGAGCTGTGTGTGTGTGGGGGGGGGGGTGCCCGAGCTGCACACATACTGTATTTTGGCCACTGTAGCTTCCAGATGCAGCCATGATACGGGCTCAGAGCCAGTACTGCTGCTAAGTCACTGGTGATCAGGTGAGTGAGTCATGATGAGGTTGATGTAAGGCAATGTTACATCTTCACAGCCGACACAGCTCTAGAGAGAGGGTGGGGGTGGGTGGGTGGCCGGACAGGATAAATTATACAGCACTTGTCTTAAAGTGCTATGAAGTGAAAGGAACAGACATGTTAACAGTCAGTTTGGAACAAAAGGGATGGAGACGTGTACTCTTTTCTTCTAGAGATGATTCCCAGCCAACAGATTATTAAAACTACAATAACAACAAGCCACCAGTCAGATGCAAGTTTAGAAAAAAGTGAGCTTTCAGTTGTGTGTTAAAAGAAGGTAACGGCATCACACTGTCCCTGTCGGTGGGCGTGACTGCTAACATTGAGGTCCTTTTCTGCAGCAGGACAGGCTTCAGTTTCAACAACGAAGAGTGGCATGTTCATGTCTACAACAGTCAGCCGGGTTGTCTCTGTCCTGGTCCTTGCTGTTGGTGCTTGGAGGTGACAGGTGTGGACAATGTGACGTCAGGGAGAACGGAAACAGTCATGACACCTCCTAACGCACAATATACACAATCTTCATTCTGGAGCACGCTGAAGGGGTACGTTTAAGAAAAAAACAAAAAACAAAGAAAAAGAAGTTTCCCCTTCTTATTTGAATAAAATGGGAGGTTTTATGTTCAAAACATATCAGAATTGAAGGGGGATTTTTTTGTCACATTTACTTTCACCACGTGGCGCCCTGGAATCCCTTGTTAAGGGTTTGAAACACAGTCTTGGTAAAAATAGCCTTTCTTTTCATTTAACATATGGAAAAAGGGTGGGGGCGGGGAGAGACACTATTCATAATGGGAAGGATAGATATTTTCATAACAAGAGTGGGACAGATAAATTCTTAGTGAGAGGACAGACATTTTAACTTATATCCAGTACATGGCATAGATCATACATGAGGGTCAAGGCAACACATTATTAAACCTAACTACTCAGTAATCAATCTCAACTAGTTCTCAACGGTGCCCTTCCCCGATCCCAAACACAATGTTCCAAAGGAGGGCTGAGGCGCTAGAGGGGCATCCAAAGTCCTCCCTCCTTGATGCTGGGTCCAAAAGGGCTAGGAGGATGAAAAGGGTGTGTGGGGGTTGGTGGAGGACGCGAGACATGAAGGGGGGCGGCTGGGTCCCGGGGGTCTCATTGATTGTAGAGGGAGCGCTGCTCCCAGGGCATGGCCTGGATGGTGCGTGGCACTGGGGAAGGCTTGAGCGTGGGCGCACCGTTCGGATGGAGGGAGTGGCCAATGGGGTTGATGGTGGTGAGGGGCCGCTGGGGGGCCAGGGAGAATGTGTCCTGGTGCTTCGGCTGTAAAGGGGGGTGGGTAGAGAAGGGAGGAAAAAAATACAGAAAAAGAATTAGTGTGAAACATTTGGAGGAGAAAAAAGAGGCAATGGAAAGAAGATGAAGAGGGAAAAGGTTGGACAGAAGATTAAAACATCTGTCAATAGAGTGACTGTACACGTTGATAACACACATTGATGCACTTGTGGAGGTCAGATGGATGAGGCTCAAACACAGAAGGCAGAGAAGGTGCAGGAAGAGATGGAGACATAGAATATGGAGAAGGTGTAGAAAGAGTTGGGAGACAGAGAACATGGAGATGTAGCAGGTAAATATGGAGACAAACTGAGAACATGGAGAAGGTGCAGGAAAAGATGGAGACCAAAAGAACATGTAGATTGTGCAGGAAGAAATGGGCAGAGAACATTTAAAGGGGGAAAGGAACAGCTGGAAACAGACAGAACATGGAGAATATGTAGACGGTGCTTTTCATTAAACATTTGAGGCTGCAGGGTCAAAAGAGAAGACAGACTTCAGTATTGCCAATACATGATTAAATCTGTCTCATGTGCAGCCCCTACTACCACATGAACATGTTCAGCACCAAGTGTACTCAATGATTAGTGACAGTGTGAAAGACAGGACCAAGGTAGAAGCACAGCCCCAGGTTAGTCGTGTCCTACCGCCAGTTAAGAGCCCAGAGCCGGGGTTTCAGTCTGCTGCTTTGCTCTGTGGGGCACTGGGAGCATTGTTAGTGGGGAAGCATCAACTGTTCCTCCAACTACACTAAAACTGAGATGGTTATTAGTACTACTAATGGTTCCTATTGAATCCATTGAGTGCCACGGTCAGGAGGCGGGTAATGCTGCCAATACTAATGAGGCCTGTGTTGTTCAGAGTCCCAGTATCTGAGCCAGGACTGGGCAGCCCTGTACACATCCACAGCAGCTGAGTTCTGACAAATAATATCAATGTGATGCCATAATTGATATTAGACAGACTTTGAGTTTCAATTAGATGAATAACATTATGAAATATGGATGGATGATAAAATGTTAAAGGACCATAAAGCAGTCTTTAAGTAGGACTCACTGTGGTCAATCTGGCTAAACAGATTACAAAAATAAATGGCTGACAGAGTAACTGCATCAAACCAGAGTGATGATTTTCAAATGTAGATGTCTACTGAATGCAGGCTGTACATACATAGCTTCACAGATGTACAAGGTGTAAATGATGTAAATGTTTCAAATTAAAACAAATATCAATGTGATATATAAATATGATGTCTTTAAGGGTCTAATTCTTTATACTGCATAAAAGCCACAATCCTGCCCTCTTTATGGAAATAGCCACAAAGTGAACAGGACCTGGCTACAGCAGATTTATGGGGAAGTCATAGTGATGGGACATTTTTATTATCCCATCACTATCATTCATTGACATGACATTGTAGGTTCTTATTCCCATCAGTGCCTCAAAAACATTTTGAACGAAAGCAGCAGACTAAAGGCCAGCTTTAAGAAAACAGCTGGAAATGGGTCCACCAGGCAACTCTGCAGACTAAGGCACGCTGTAGATGTCCTAAACACACTGACTATTTTCATTACTAATGCTTTCACGACAATTTAATGCTACAGTATGTGGTTAGTGGTAGCATATCAACAACACTCATTGTTATGACTTTGTCAGGGCCTGAATGTGCAGCAGGGGGCTGTCCGGTCTCAGTAAGGAGACGGAATCGCTTTGCGGACTTGTTTCACTGCTGACTTCAATGTTTATGGGCAGCTGTCTCATGTTCCGCCTCGTCACGTAACGAGAGCACCTTTGGTGGTTGCAGTGGAACCAGGTTCTGGAGGGGTCGGGCCGTATTTCTATTAACAATAGGATGTTAACTACCCCAGTGACCAGGGAACCATGCATCTAGTATAAAGCATTTGTTTTTTTATGTTACTTGAAGTTTTAATATGCATGCAATACTGAATGATGTTGGTCAGATAGGAGGGGATGTTTAAATCTGATCCATATCTTTTCCCATCATTATCCTCGTTATTTTTTTGCAGTTAACCTTGTACTCCCATTTATATGACATTTATATATATTATATGCCTGAATAAATGTGTCTGTATACATATATATCTGCTGATCAAAAGAATTATCCCATCTTTGATTTTCAGCCATGATAACATCCCAAACATCAGTTCTGCACCCCTACCTAATCCTAACTACACCCAGTTATCTGACCTATGACAGTCAAGAGGGTAAGGACATTATCTGGGAGCAGAGCCTCCTGGTGGACACACAAAGCATTCGTATATTAGTCCGTCTCTCCTGGTGTTAGTAGCCAGACAGGGAGAAGGTAGCTAGGCAGCTAGCCAGCAGATAGCGGACGGCGGTGTGTGACGGTTCTCTCTCCTACCATGGGGTTGGCGCTCAGCCTAGTGTATCCCGAGCTCAACTCCTTTACCTCAGGCACCAGGGGCTGGAGCAGGGAGTAGGAGGAGGACGGGGTGGCACTGGAGGAGGAAATGTGTTTGGAGGACGAGCTCCTCATGCTCTGCTGGCTGCTCTGGGAGGACACCGAGCTGGGACGGCCCTGCTGGGACAGACAGAAGGTTAACACACCATTCAACTGGCAGAACATTATTTTCATACAATGAATGAAAGAATATATAAAAAAATAAATCATAATAATACAAAAATACTTAATACAATCTTGATTAAAAAAAGAATAGTTGTGATGTTGAATGAAAATGAATGATGAAAACCACAAATAACTCTGTAATATGTATTAAATTTAAAACTGCTATTAGACAATATAATTGTATATCTTAAAACCTACCTGCCCACCTATAGGTAAGGGCCAGGATAGACCTAAATATCTTTTGATTTTTCGAACTGGTGTAGTTTAAGGTTGTTTTGTTTTTTTGAGCCACATGCTAAACAAGCACATTTCAAGAAACTACAAGATGTGATCTCATAAATGCATTTTAGAACAGTTATAATGTTATACAATGAGTTTGTTTTTCACTATCAAACTGAAAAAAGAGTTTGTTAATATGAAGTCTAAATTCTTAATTTGATTCATTCTGTTTTTAATTTATTTGTCTTGCAAAGAGTCCAGACTCCATTGGAATAGGAGTGACAGTAAAGTTGTATAAAAGTGCAAATTGTGCACACACTTCACTTCACATCCAATCCACCTCTTTAGTGAGCTGTGGAAATGGGATGCTACCAAGCAGTAACATAAGTTCTGTACTTCAGAAAAAAAATGAGATAACTACTTCCCCACATGTACTTGTTACTTCATGTTTATCTGAAAGCTTTACTGACACGGTACTTTTCCAGATGCCCTGTCAATACAATGTGATATGTGATAATTCAGTTTACTGTGATAAAGTAGACTGAATGGAAACAAAAAAAGTTCACCAAATGCAGCGTGCTTTCAAGAAGACAAAGATTTAGACTTTTGCACACAATCATTATGGCTACTTAGACAAGTCAGCATGTGGAGAATTCATTGGAAACTATTTTGATGGTTTAAGTAATTTATGACATAAAAACTTTATGGTTTCAGCTTCATAAATTTACTTCTGCTTCCTTTCCTTCTAATAATTACAGTAAAGTATAATATTTGCTATTTACTAGTGATACTGTTGATGTGTAGACTGTTGGTTGGAGGAGACATTTAGAGTCTGGGTAATTAGAGGGCACCCACCATAGTCTCATAAAAGGCTTTGGGAAATACTGTAATCATCAGTTCAAACTATGCACTCCCTCAACCAACAGTAAACTTCAGCTTATATGTTAATTAAAGCCAAATTAACCAAAATGTATTATGTGTAACATTTTACAATCACAGGGAACATTTTCCTGCACAATTTATACCTTAAATTCATATCCTTGAAGTATCTTTTCCCGATTACATTTAGATACTTTCCTGTAAGTTTATATGAGATCCTTTAGTTATGCAGGTCTGTGCACTGATAATGCCTTTCTCAGGTTTTATCATCTGCTGTGCTTTAGGTAATCGGTTATAAAGAAGTTGGTTAGGCATGTTTCTTAAAAAAAACTAAAAGATTCCCTTCAAAGTGGAATGCTTCTTGTCCTACCTGGTGGGGGTCAGGCACCGACTGGCTGCTCACACCGCCCTGCCCTCCCTGGGACATGGGGGAGACGCAGTGGGAGGACAGAGATTCCTGCTGGCTGTGTCCCCCATGCTGCGGCTGCATCATGGAGTTCGCGCTGTTCTGCTGCTGTTGTTGCTGTTGCTGCTGACGGCGAGGAGTGCTGGAGAAATTGGACCGTCGACCACCAGACTGGATGGGAAGATGGTGAAGAGAAAGACAGGAGGGAGAGACATTTCATCAATAATTTCTGTCTTTATGTGCATCCTTTTGAACACATGCATAACAGTAATGCACATAGAAGAGAAAGAGTGGAGGAGAGGTGAGAGATGGATGCGATGAAGCCTTCTGCTTTCAACACTGAATGAGATTCTTCTTCTTGTGCCATTCGGTGTAGAATTCTGAATCATATAAGTTACATACTCAGTACCTACTACCCTGTTTTTAACCTGTTTATATGAGCGAATGGAGTGGTCAAGTTGAGTACACACACGCAAACACACACATACAAACACATACACACCTACATTCAAAACATTAATTCTACCCAACAAGGATAATATTAATTGTTAACTCCAATATTACTACAAATTCGATTTACATTTATAAGTGTTGTCCTGTCCGCAACTCACTGAACCCTGGAAAACTGAAGCAAAAGTCTTTGACCTCGTCCCTGAAGATTTGGAGCTACTGTAAATTTCTGCCTCATCATGCCTTTGACATGGATCCTTCTGTATATTCTGAATTCAGACAACTTCATATCTTATAGACCTGATTCTTTTTCAGCACAAGGGGATATGTTGTTTACCAGTTAACACTGAAAATAAGTAAAGTGAAAATAAGTTCATGCACACAACTTGAACTGAAGAAAGCAGCTTTACTTTACAATGCAGGACTGCCTCTTAATTGGCTTCAGCTGAATCATGGGATCCACTTTTACTCCAATTACATCCCAATAAAGTATATACTTGGTGTTGGGAGGGATCTGATCAAGGCCAACATGTACATAACAGTTGCATCCTGCAACTTTTCAATGTCTCGTGAGTATATGAGTATCGATTTAACTGGCATTTCAACTTTTAAAATAAATAACTAGGAAAACCTGGATGTGCCCAAACCCAAAAACGAGCTGTCGGTCCCTCAGCACCCTCTTCTTCCTACCCAGTCTCTCTGCTATTCCTCTGTATAAGCTAGAAATTTGTTGGATTTTTCTCAAAGGGAATTTTTATTTTTAGATGTAATGGTCAGCTATCAAAAGTTGAAATTAGTTCAAGTGTACACTGCCAGCAGAGCAGCAACACCTCAACAGAGGACTGCACCAGGGCAAACAGTGTCAGGATGATTTTCTGTTACAAAGCCACATTTAGATCAGAAACAACCTTTTGTTCCTGACCATCACATCTAAAAGTCCTTATTCACAGCTACAGTCAATCTGCTGACTTGGCCTCATAGACACACACACACACAACACACACATGCCCACTCACGCTCACACCAACCTGGTTTTTGGCCGCGGCGCTGCAGCGGTGCTGGGCCAGGTCCAGCATGGTTCGGTAGCTCTTAAAGCAGGACGGGCAGTTGAACCGGTTCTTATGAACCAATCCCCCACACACACACAGACACACACACAGACACACACATACATTTGGATTACTATAGTTGTGAGGAAAATCCACTGAATTGTGTTCCTTTCCTAACCTCTATAGCCTGACACTGTCCCTAAACTTAGCCTAACCCTGGTCTAACCCTAGCTAACTCCACAGCACACTTTTACTGCATGAGGGTCAGCACGAAGTGTAAGCTGCAGAGAGGACAAAGGGTCAACAAAAATGTGCTGCAATAAGTGACATGCACATACTTAATCTAAACAAGTAATAATAAATATATCAATGTATATTTTCATCTACACACACACGCACATGCACACACACACACACAAAATTTCTCCTAATTAGGGTCATGGTGCACCACCAGTTTTATCACACGAGCAACAAAAACATTTAAGAATACCCTGATTGGATCTCAAAGACTGTAAAAGGGCAAATCCCAACATTTTTAACTGATCTCTTTTTGATACCAAGATATGATCCCATCCAATTTTTTGTCATATGACACAAAGCTGTTTTTACCCATAATTATTTCATACATAGGCAACAAGTACAGCCACGTGTCATCGTCTGTGTGTGAGAGTAGAAGTCAAAGCAACTTAACACCACACACAATTACAGACAGGAAAACACGCTATAAAGCCATGCATTTAGCTAATGCATGTTTAATTTCATTTCAGAGTCTGTTGCATTTACTGTCATCTATGGTGAATAGTGGTTTCCCACTGCTGTGTTCCTGCCTGTGTTCAACTTGGAGGAGAAACAGACAGCGAGACATTCATGAATTTAAAAAGCTAAAGAGTAACTTACAATCTGCACAAAATTATGTACAGATGACTGAATAAAGCCTCAGTGGATTACAGTTTATTCAGGTAACTGTACCCAAACCAACAAACGCTGGAGGACAGGAAAGGAGAGAGGAGGACAGAGACACTCAGAATATAAAGACCTGATTGGAAAGTTTAATATATATTTAATTGTGAAACATTAAATTAGTTCATTTGCTGTTCTTGTTGGTGCACAAGTGCGTAAAAAGCAAACATCTTGCAGTTTAACTAGTGAATACTACTAGCTGCCTTGCTATGTCTATATCTATATGTTGTGGACTGTGAAAGTATAGGGATACTAAATCGCAAACCCCCTATCCCCTCAAATCCTATGTAATGCTACTTTTAAGATCAAAGTTTTCTTTAATCCAATGGGTAAATTCCACACTATGGCAGCCCTTGTGAGCAAACACAGTCTCATATTAACCTGAAAATTAAAGAAAAAAATATTGCTGTTGTTGCCTACTGTACTGCCACTGAAGATTTTTCTTCCTCCTGCAGACTATGGCACTCCACTCTCTGTCAGCTCTTTAAAAGATCTGCATACATGGTGAGCTGCACTTTGACCGAGTCGAGCCTCTCAAGGAGTACTGAGAGTGTTGCTACAGAATGTAGACGAGTAAAGAATCCTGCAAGAGTCCTAGTGCAACACTAGGGATTGACTCGATCTGGTCTAATCTCCAGCCACGATATTTAGGAATTTAATAATTATCAGCAATGACATTTCTGGAACAGATAGTTTATAAAAATAATTAATTGAAAAATGTACGACTTTGGATCTGATGCTGCCGCACACAGCACTGTGATTGGTTGCGGGGGGCTGCAGATACGTTTTAATAAATATGGGGCATTAGTAAAGTTGAGTACAAGATCTTAAGGGAGAAGGAGATAGATGTGACACAAACCAAATAATGTTATTAGTTTATAAAAATTGAGCACAGAGACAACACAGGGATTCCATACTTGAGACATTTCGAACGATAACCTGTCAAACAAGAACAGTAAAGTACACTATAGTAGATTAATTTTATAATAAATATACCTATAATAGGAATAATAATAAACCTATATATTATTGATAGACTTTGATACGTCACTTTGTCCTAGACCATGGCAATATATTTTTTAGAGATGTTATGGACAGAGACACACAGCCAACCTTTCGATATCCGTGTTCCTGATTATTTATTACAGGAAAAGCGGCTTCCATCACAAGTTGTTCAGAAGCTGGCAATGTTTGATTGTCTTTTGCGATCACATTTTATTTTGTCCCTTGCGAGCGGGATTT
>JAOWBC010000458.1:153259-167656 GCA_028566105.1 Hypoplectrus providencianus | reverse complement strand
AGTCTTGAAACAAGTTATATAAAAGTATGCAGTAAAGGGCACTGAGTGTATGTATGTATGGGTGCATGCATGTATGTATGCATACTTGGTCATGCTGAGCTTTTATTTTGAAGCACTAATGTTTAACCAGAAGCCGAGCCAGTGCCCTGTCTGAAGCTAACTCTTCTTAATGTCTCAACACTGCCCTCTGGTGGCTTGGAGGCATGCGGGTGTTTCTCTCAAATGACTGGGCAAAAAGACACAGGAAGGCTGGGCGCAATGACTCATGGGAATTGTAGTTGATTAGAGAGACAACCAGCAAAACAGCGTTGATTTTGGGTGGGTTAAGACAAAACAGCGTTGTTTTGTTGTTTTGAATTACCACTTTACATTATATATTTGACCTAGAATCCAACTTCTCTAACACATTGTAGGGAAGTACATTTAGTTGGAAAAACACGCCATTGGTCAGCTGACCCGGCTGCGGTCATGTGATTTCATTAAAGCAATAAAACCGTACAAAGACGATACACTCCCAAACACAACTCCAGACTCAACAGCAATGGGCCGGACGGAAGTATTCTGCAGCTTGTTGTGTTTACTGGCTGTTATCGCCGAAAAAGGTATGATTTATTATGATTTGTGCTTGTTCGTAACTCAGTGTAATGTTTTCTGAAGTCAAACAGAAACTGATTTCGTTGAACCCCAGGTGCTGACTCAGCTATTGCAAAGTAACACAAACTCATTCATCTTTGTGTGTCTGCATTGTCCTTTAAGTGACAACAAACTGTGCTGTCGTCCCGTGCAGGACTCTGCAGTCCTCTGACCGGTAAAGAAGCCTGGGACTATGTGGAGGTCAGGGACGGGGCCCACATGTTCTGGTGGCTTTATTATGCTGACAGCCAGACTGCTCAGTACCAGGACCTGCCTCTGATCATGTGGCTGCAGGTAGGACACATCGACCCCCCCCCCCCCCCCTTTCTTTCTGTTTAATTTTGAGTATGCAGTAGATAAACCCTTATGGTATGGAGAGAGAACTGTAGGACCCATTTGTTTGGAACAATAACCATCATTCAACGAATAAAAAACAAAGTGAGAATTCCCCATAGGGATTCCCCTGGCAGAGCTTGGACAAAAACACGTTAAGTTGCATTCGGCTACTTTCTTTTTTGCATTCGACATTTGTTTTTCATATTTAGTCTCATGTTCTGTTTCATTGATTGTCCCACTTCTCCTTTTTGCTGTTAAAGATCCCTCTGCTGTGTGGAGGCAGGTTTGAGTCTCTGCAAGTTCACTGTCATATCTTAAAATATAAAAGTAGTCCGGAGTTAAATGTCTGCGTTAGGAATACTGTGGTAAAACGGTTAATTGCTCACACAGTTCTAATAGTAAAAAGGCCTTAACACTGAGACATTGCTGTGATATGTGTGACGCTTGATTGGTCTTGAAGATAGAAAAAGGAGAGGATGAGTAACAGCAGTGCTGCTTCTATTTTCACCTGCAGAGGAGGATGTGACTCATAAAGTAACGTGATGCTTAAGTGTTTAGAAATGAAACCAGCCTGTGAGTAAAACATTAAGTCTGTTTCTGCTGTGGATATTGTGTTGTTCCTCAAATACTTAACATAAAATTAGTTATTAGACTAATTATAATGCATTTAGAGGTGTTGCCACTTCAAAGGGAAACATTACAGATGAATGTTTAGTGGGGGTTTTTTTACTTGTAGAACTCACCATGAAACTTCCCCATTTTGTATTCTGCATTACAAATATCTAAAGGTCATATTTAGATATGTAAATAAGACAGACTCATTAAATATGTGCTAATTTGCATATACATTCGAGACATAAATGTGAACATTGGATAAAGCAATTTTCATTGTAATTATCTACATTTGGTTGGCATAATTGATTCCTAGTTTTTACAGAAGGAAACTGGGATATCGTTTACGATTTCAAAAATCTGAAAATACTGTCAAAAGCCAATTAAAAATGATATTAATTCCAAAAAACACTTGTGTCCTCCCTCTGTAACTGCTGGGATAGGACGGCCTCCAAAAAGGAAACAAGTTATTTCTTTCCTTTCCACGAATATTCAATGTTACATATTTAATAAATTAACTGTATTGACTTGATAAATAAAAGAAATAAAGAACCTAATATGGGTCTGTACACTTCATTAAGTAAAATATTAAAAGGTTTAAACTAACAGTGAGGGAGTTCGTGCTTCCTCACAGAATGATACATTGACTTTATTATTTAAGAATAAAACTGGTATATTTGGTGTGGGTAAGTGTAGCTGAAGGTGATATTTATGGCTCAGAGCATGAGAAAATACTCCACTGTGTCTCACCTTAAACGACCCCTGTGTTGTTGATGTTTGTCTTCAGGGGGGACCAGGAGGATCAGGAAGTGGCTTTGGGAACTTTGAGGAGATTGGACCATTGAACAAGGACCTAGAGCCCAGAAAGACGAGCTGGGTAAGAATTTTCCACTTAAAGTAACCTGCTTTCTGTCTGTCCAGGGGTTTCAGTGATCTCTAAACAGAGCTCAGTGCACTGCAGAGCTAAAAACGGTAAATGAGTTGTGTCTGTGATTCACTGTGACTGTTCCTTTTGTTCCTGTCCGGATGGGATTGTGTAGTAGAAGTCATTATTTTAACATTCAGATTAATGTTTTGTGTTTGTTGACTTTTCCAGGTGCAGGCTGCCAGTGTGCTGTTTGTAGACAACCCTGTAGGCACTGGCTTCAGCTACACTGAAAAGCCCGATGGCTACGCCACCAACGTGGCCACGGTGGCCTCAGACATGCTGGTGCTGCTCCAGCACTTCTTCACAACAACGCCAGAGTTCCAGGTGACATTATATATCTCTGACTTTCTGTTTGAATTGCCATAACTTTTCAGACTTGCTGTTTTTGAAAGGACATAAGTTGAAAAATGAAATCTGTTTAAAAAAATATATTAAAATAATAAAAATGTAGTTGTAACATTGGCAGATACAGGCTGCCTAATATTACCGTTTGATTTTAAATTAGCGGGGCTAATAACAGAACAAAAACTAGGTGCTTACACTGAACAATGAAAATTGGAGCATTACATAAGGTTAAATCGGTTTAAATCGCATTTTTCAGTAAATACCACATTTAAATTAATCTCAAGTGCAATGATTCCAGCTTTGGCTAAGATTCTGCTACTAAACTGAATGTCATGTGCAGAGCATCCCCTTCTACATCTTTTCTGAGTCGTATGGAGGGAAGATGGCGGCTGCGATCTCTTTGGAGCTCAACAAGGTGAGTTCAGAGCTCAATGTGACTTCTCCCAGCTCACTGTATTATCAGCTGTCATGTGATAGATGAGTTTGCAAAAGTAGCCCTACTGACAAGGCAGTAGAATTGGAGTCTAGGTAATAAAGTCATATGTTGTGCTTTTTATAGGCGTTATTTTATTTATTTATTTTTTTTAAGCTATCTTCAAAGAAGCTGTGTAAATGCACTGAAACAGACATTTCTTTACTTGCAAAACTATGATTTAAACCGATACCCACCAATGCTGACATGTAATGTGCTATGGACATTCATGTCTCATATGAAAAGATTTCTTCAGGAAGGTCAATGAATAAATAAGTTACACCTTTTTAAATGTATTTCATTGGACTTTTCTCTGGTGTCTCTCTTGCACCATCTCCAGAGGTCAACGCCATGTGATCTAACTCAGTTTTTTTTTGTTTTTTTTTCTCTTGCGTCCAGGCCATAGGACAGGGGACAGTGAAATGTAACTTTGCTGGTGTGGCACTTGGGGACTCTTGGATTTCCCCACTTGGTTAGTATGAGTCAGTCCTTTAACATAACCTTTGTACCTGATCAAAATGCCTCACTGGAACACTGCACATGTAGATTCAGCAAAATTCCTTTGAAATAACACAAAGACTTGCTTTCAATCCATCCTACTGAACCACTCACTATTTATTTAGTGGACTGGTCCATGGAGGAAAACAGCGTCTGCTTACATCAGACTCTATAGGCCAAAATTTACCTCGTGATCTTAATAGTTAGTGTCTGTAAAACCTAACGGGACAAAGAACATACACTAAAATATGGCAGGCATTCTCTGTAAACCCTGGAGATGGTTGTGTGTGAAAATCCCAGTAGATCAGCACTTTATGAAATACTACAAGCAACCATGCCACATTTAAAGTTACTTAAATCACCCTTTTTCTCTATTCTGATGCTCACTTTGAACTTCAGCAGGTCGTCCCCACTGTCTCTATTTGCCTACATGCGTTGCTGCCATGTGATTGGCTGTTCAGATATTTGCATTAACAAGCATTTCAACATTTGTGCCTAATGTAGTGCCAGTGAGCTTATGTCATGTAGGTACTTAATATTTTACCAGATAAAAATTCCAAATGCAACATTTTTGAAAGGGAGTTTGGTGAATGTCTCAGGAGATTTACCATGGCTGTTCAGCAGGAAGAAAGTAAACTTCTTGTTGGGTTGGGTGGAACAAATGGTTTTCTGCTCTCTAAGACTTTGTGTGCTTCACCCACAGACTCTGTGATGACTTGGGGGCCGTACCTCTACACGACTGTAAGTAACAAATCACAAGCAAAGGCTATTTTCAAATATCTCTGAACTGTAGCTGGTCCCGTTGAGCTGTAATTTGGCTGCTTTGCTGTGCAGTCACTGCTCGATGACCACGGCCTGGCAGACGTCAGCAGTGCAGCGGAGGCTGTGAAACAAGCTGTGGAGCAGGAGCAGTTTACAAAGGCCACAGAGCTGTGGTCAGTGACTGAGATGGTGGTGGAGCAGGTCAGTACAACACCCTATGGTTTGACCTCAGGGTCTTGTTTATCAGTGAGCTTCAAAGGCTGGATTGGTGAGTTTCTGTGTGAGGGTATCCATATTGCATTTTTAAGGTGTGATCTCCTTGCTGTAAACCATCACTGCTATGTATCTGTGTATGATCTTTTTGGTTTTTATGTCAGAACACCAATGGAGTGAACTTCTACAACATCCTGACCCAGGACCCAGATGAGAGACGTGTGTCTGCAGCAGAAGGAGACTTCATCTGTAAGACGCTGTGCTCATTGGCTTGATTTACTTTGTTCATTAGAGGTGTTGGCTTTGACGCATGTTTTATTTCCATCAGCTCTGCTGACGCGTCGTCATATTCGACCCCTCCACAGCCAATCACTGAGCGAGCTCATGAATGGACCAATCAGGAAGAAACTGGGCATCATCCCCCAGAATGTCACCTGGGGAGGTAGTGTATCAGTTTTTGTTTTAAGGGGCTAGCTCTGATTTCTTTAAGTGGGACTCTTTGTGGTATTTGGATGATGGTCTGCACATTTCCAGTCTGGCAAAGCAGGCGTACGCAAGGTAGGAAATGTATGAATGTATTGTTGCAGACCGGGACTACCAAAAATGTGTTTTACCCATTAATTTCACATTAACAAATATGGACATGTTATTGATATAGCGTACACATGAACGTGTATCTTTCAGGTGGGTCTTTTTATAGGTGGTTAAAATATGTTTTGGGTTAGTCCCAGTCTGCAACATGTGTTTCCTGTCTGGTTTTCCAAACTGGGAAACTGCAGAAAATCCTCTACTGCAGGTAATACATGGACTGTTGCAAGCACCCCATACAACTCCGCTTCCAAAAAACTGCACAGTAAGACTCGGGCAGCTCATGTTCTGATATCCTGCTGTTTGTGTTCAGGCCAGGCAGAGTACGTGTTCACTTACATGGCAGGAGACTTCATGAAGCCTGTGGTGGATGTGGTCGATCAGCTGCTGAGCGCTGGAGTCAACGTCACCGTCTATAACGGACAGCTGGACCTCATAGTGGACACCATGGGTAACTTGTTCAGTGTGTTGGATCCTCTCAAGCTGTTTTTATTGGGTTTGTCTGTATCACTGGCTACTGTTCTGTCTGTCACAGGTCAGGAGCTGTGGGTGAAGAAGCTGAAGTGGGAGGGACTATCTGGGTTTAACAACCTGAGATGGACCCCCCTGGATGACCCCGTTTCTCCAGGTGTCACTGGTGCTTTCTGCAAGACCTATAAGAACTTTGCCTTCTATTGGATCCTCAAAGCAGGTCACATGGTAAGACGATGTAGTATCACAGATCGTATTTACCCTTTTATACAATTAGAAGTTGGACTTGATATGAAGTTTTTGAATAAACAGCCTACAACATGGATCTTCAGCGATCAGTGTACTAATATACTCGCAAACATTATGAAGCAATATATCAGTTTAGTAAGGAGTCTGTACCAGTGAACTTGGAAACCTGCTCAGCTAACTGAATTTTTGCTACTTCTGCTCAGTCCTCAAATAGTAAAGTGTTGTTTTGCTGTGTCACAGATTCCCTCAGACCAAGGACCAATGGCACTGCAGATGATGAAGATGATCACACAGCAGAATTGATCAGCTAACTGTGACGCCAGCTGAAATGACAATCACAATGGTGACATGATTTTTTTTTTTTTTTATACTCCACTTTCTGCCTAGCCAAATGATGAATCTCAGTACTCTGATTACAGCAATGACTTGTGTAAATTTCAGCCATGATAACAATAAAGACACTTTCCTGTTTTGTAAAAGCTGCTGTGTCTTCCACTATCAAACTGATCAAAGAAGCTTTTTGTCATTTCCATGTATTTGAGGAGCTTTTAGTTTTTTCTTTTATTCTCGAAAGATGATTGAAAGCCAAATATATGATAAACTTCACATACAAGTGTTTTGCAGAATATTTCAGACATGTTTATTTTTTATTTTAGTACTGCTGTTGTGGGGGTCAGAAGCTGTAAACTATACAGATTGTAAAGCCCCCTGAGGAAACTGTGTGTGATTAATAAAATGTTTTTTTTTTACAATGTGAACTGCCTTTTTGTCCTGTAAATGTTAAAGTTCTTCCAGACTGGGAGACAACAACCTCCCCAGCAACTCTGACCCCAGCTTTCAGCATGGTAACAAGCTAAGATTAGGTGGTAAAAGAGCAGAGCTGTGTACCAAATCATATCCTTCTTCTTTTTTTACTTTTAGCATGTACTCCAGTTGCACTTAAACACTTGAAACCTATGCATACAAAAAGGACATACTGCTTTATTCTAACACCAGGCCTTGAAGTTTGACCCACTGGATCATATAATTCAAGGGTGTTCGAACTATGGCCCAGGGGCCAACTGCGGCCCACCATCAATTTTTAATTGGCCCGTGTCAAAATCTAAAAATATAATGTTTCACAGCAATATCCACAAATCGTGTGCTGGCCTACAACACTGTAAATTGTGAGTGGAAGCAGTGGGATATCCTGGTCATTTTTACAATCTGCATTTGATACATATATTGGGAACAACTTAATATTCCTGATATGGTAAAATAGGCAATGGTTAGCATGTTAGAGCTGAACACAATGCATCAATGAGCAAAACATCCTCACAGAGGCGCTAGCTTGGCTGCAAATCATCCTGCAGGGAATGTAGATGGAAAAAATTCATCCTGTGGGGAACTTGAATATCCGTCAATGTCTCAAATATACTTAAACTCTAAAATGCCGCCCTTGTGGTGGGAATACAAGTGATTGATTAATTTCTGCTGACCATCTGGTAGCTTTTGTTTCAGTCTGGAATATTGTGATGGATCAGCACACCAAACCCTTGTGACTGATAGTTGCGCCGCTCAATTAGTAGCACAGCCTGATACATATCGGTGAATTCACAGCAACATAACTCCAATGTATTCAGTGTCTTATACTTTCTTTTCAAATACGTAGACAACATGACTTGTGTTGGCCAGTTCACACTGGAGAGAATTTATGATAGATATGTGTTGAAAGTGTCCCCTCACACTGACCTGCACATTTGTATGCTTTTCTTTTTCACCCCATGAAATAATGCTGATTACACACACACACTCACTCAGAACACATGTAGACAAGATTAAGTGCAAATAACACAATGTAAAAGTGTTAATACTTCATTAACCTTGATGCACCTGGTTTGGCCAATGGGACCTAGAGAGAGATGTGGATGCTGTATGTGATTGATCAATGATGATCACACGTTGAAGTTTATTATTCTAGTGTGGCATCATAACTCTGATTATAATTAACCTTCAGTTACACAATGTCTCCTTAGATCAGCAAAGACTCAGCAATAGCAAAGAAATACACATTGTAAAACATGTCCACATATATGCTGTTAACATACAGTTCATTTGTTGATGAGAAAGCTTTATTAGTGCGTAGGATTTAATCAAATCCACATTTAATAAGAATATTAAGAAAATATTACCACGGGGAGTATGTTCATAAATCTTCTTTTTCCATATAATAATACTGTATATATAAATGATACATCACTGATACTTTCATTTAGACCTGTAACATGAGATCAACCACACAACAAACTGTTACATTAACTGAAGATGGACAGAAATGAGAACATTCACTGCATGGCTGACAAACCTGAGATGTAATAGTAGTAGAAGTGCATTTGATTGATTTTCACTGTGCAAATGTCATGCTCAGTATGAACAGTCATGGATATGGTTCAACATGAGTACTTCATTATTAACCCATCCTTGACCAAAAGACCTCGGCAGCACAGTTCTTTGGTCAAGTACAATGTAGCAAAGAAAGACTAGTTTAACATTTTGGGTAACATGTTAAGAGTTATATGACAAGATCAATAAAATGGCTAAGCAGTAAATATGAAGCCACACTCAGCAGCCAGTTAGCTTAGCACATATATGGGAAACACTGGGAAGCAGTTAGCCTGACTCTGTCCGAAGCTAACAAAATGGTTTCAGTAGCCTCCCTAAAGCTTCCTGATTAAGACCTTACCAAACTAAGACTAAAACAACATGCATCTCAGGACAGAGCCAGGTCTAGCATTTCTGACTTCATCTTTACCTCTATAGACAATTCAGTTATTTAAAGTAAACACATTATTGGTAAAAAAAAAAAAAAAGTAGCTGGAAAAAAAAGCGAGACGGAATCATCCCAGGATATTAGCCAAAAGCAAACCGGAGGTCACTGAAGAGGTCGGACTTGGGGTTGAGGTTAGATTTGATATCAGAACCCTGATTGCAGCACCACTGAGTAAAGAGCCCTGATGCATTTCTGTGAAGTCATTCTGTTACTTCTTTAGAGTAGCTGAGGCTTCTTCTTCCCCAGTGGCTCTCTGGGAGCAGGAAGCCCTTCCTGATCACCGGCTCCACCACCACCTCCAAGAGGCCAGGTGCTTCAGGCACTGCCAGCTCTGTTACTCTGAAAATATTGGAGTATGCCCGGCCCACCAAAACCAACTGGCCCGGGGGGATTCTGGGATCAGGTCCTCTAAGCTGTCGCCAATACACCCTGAAGTGGCGCACAAGCTCGATTGGGTAATCCCAGTGCAGGGTGGCATTGAGGTGAAGGCAGGTAGAGGTGGAGTCTGTAGAGGAGCCAGCACCACGCAGCCACACCACGTCGTAAATGCACAAGCCCTTAACAAGCTGAGGTGGGGCCTGCAGACCTGCATCATCCAGCAGCTGAGAGAGAGAGACAGACAGACAGACAGACAGACAGACAGAGAGAGAGAGAGAGAGAGAGGGAGAGGGAGAGAGAGAGAGAGAGAGAGAGAGAGAGAGAGAGACCGACAGACAGACAGAGAAAGTGAGATTGACATTTAATGAAACATTTAATGGATTTTACTGTATTTACATATAAAACAACCACATTAGCTTTATTTTAGTGCAAACTTGCTTGATGCTGATAATTTGCAATTTCAATTTGTTGAAATAAAACTGCCAATATAAATAAAAACAGATGTAGTTAAGAAAGCCGTAGTATAGGCCCTGACAGAAGATCAAGTGTAGCTGATGAACAGAGCCTGGAGAATCAGGTGAAGGGGACGTCCTGTTCCAGTGAACAAACTGAAAGGCTGCGTCAGCTAATGGCCCGAGCCTCTAAAAACGTACAGTACAGTGTAGGCATCAAAGACAAGTCTCACCATGATTTCTCCCACCCTGCATGTGAACGGGGTGTCCTGAGGCTCTCCAGTCCTCTGGATGTTCAGACAAACTTCTCTCAGAGCACAGCCACGAAGCTCCAGCTGTGAACACCTGAACACATGGACAAAAAGACGTAAGATAAAATCCATGAACTGGGCTCGTTTGTTTTGTGTTTCCTGTTCGAGTGCCTTACCCTACAGTCCAACCATCTGGATCTAGGTTTCCACACAGCTGAGCAAAGTGGCTCACCACCTGGAGGCCATCGTCCTGAACCACAGGAGAAGCACTGGGTGCTGCTGTAAAACATATGGAAACCATGACATGTGGACACTGTTACTACAATAATAATAGGATGCTGCTCTGCTGGCTATCAACTTATGTTGGACCTCATGCTCTTACTGTTACTACTCATCAAATTGAGGATCAAAGGGTTGGACACCTGATGGACTGTAAGAAACTCACATTTGACATCCTGGACATCCATGTGTGTGCAAAGACTAGCTTCTGTCGTCTTCAGCTCAAGGGACACTCTGATCCCAGTAGATGGCTTGTAGATGAGGGTCACCAGAGTCTTGGGTGCCAGGGGTACATGGAGGGAGAAGATCCTAACACATACAGAGAAGGGATATAACACTTTAGTTACGATTGGATATGATTGCCAATACAGGGTGAACAATTCTTTTGTGTTTTTTTGTTTTTGTTTTTTTTTACAAAATGAGCTTGCTGGCAAATTGGACTTAAAGAAATCTCAGATACACTAAAGATATTTTCTTTAGTGATAAGTATGAAAAATATTTCTGTAAAAATAGCAAATGAGATGATATTTTATGTTAAATAACAAATAAAAAAACTAAATGAATCTCTTTAAATAAACAAACAAGGCTTGTATGTGTGTCTAGTTTGAAATTTGATGGATCATCATTACTAATGCCCTCTGAAATTGTTTGCTATATGTTAGCAAGTTACTGCTATCTATTTGTTAGCAGGTTAATGTTAGCAAGCTAATGTTGGCTATGTTAGCAAGCTAATGCCAGCTAATATATGCTAACTGTCATCTTAAAAGTTACTTTTTCAGTTTGTCAGCTTGAAAATGGATTGGGTTCTTTAAATTGTCAGTAGTGCATTTCATCACACAGCAGCTTTTAGACATTATCTTTTTGTTTGCAATCAGATAAAATTGACAAGGAGGCTCCATCAAAGTCTGTGGTCTGGGGCCAGGGCAGAAATAAATCTGTCTCTATAACTAACAGTATGAGATGCAGTTGAACAAGAACATTGCATCTTCTGCTGTTGAAAAATGGTAACAACATTCAACTGTATATAAACTACCCACCCATCACAACACATAAAATAAAGCAAGGGTGCACAACAAACACACACTTGACAGAAACTGGAGACGTGTGGGTGACAGGGATGAGTCCGTCCAGCAGCAGTGAACATCCCCCGTTCCAGGCGTCGTCGGGGCAACCGCGACTGCACAGCCAGCCCCGACCTTCCAGCTTCATGTTGTAGTATAAGGGCTGGATCTCCTGGGCAGTCAGATTGAACCAGCCCTTGTTGGTTTCAAGCTGCATATGCAATCACACACATGCAGTGAGAGACAGACAATAAGGGGAATTATCCCACTGTTGTCCTCTGTAGAATTAAAGTATTCTATATTATGCAAAAGATTGTGGGTCATAATAGCCAGAAAAGCATGCATGCAGTATTGATACATATAAAATCTTTTTCTACTGTGTTCAACAGTATGGTACTATAGGCACTGGAATGCATAGCTAATGATTATGAATATAGTGATATCTGATCAAAATATCTTGATTTAAAATGTATCCAACAATAAAGTTTTACCACTATCTAGATGCTGTTAAAAACATGACATAGTGCACTCAACACTGAGCTGAGAGGAACAGACAAGAGAGACTCAATACATGGAATTTTGTCATTATGTAGCGGATAAGGAGCAAACTTTTTTTGGTAACACCTGTGTGCACTTCCATGATGACAATGACAGAGGAATTGTAATTACCAGTAAATTGCACTGAAACATGTTTGAGATCTTCCTTCTTGTAGCCATGATTGTGCTGCTTCCATAGAGCTGCATGACTTATATATGTAATACACTACAGTTAAAAAGATGCAGATGCAGCTTATGTCGTACCTTTCCTCTCCTGTACATGGCCTTCCCAAAGCCCTGGCAGAAAGACGAGATGAACGGGAGAGGTGAGGCTGGCCGATGGATGTAAAGGTAGTCTTCCAGAAGAGCCCAGAACCTGCACACAGGACACGACTCAGGACACAATCTAACCACCAGACACTGACGTCTTTTCCTGCCCTTAATGTGTCTGTTTACTTCAGTGTTCATATTGCGTTAGTCTCACTTGTCCTGATTTTTGCGGAACTCAGTCTTGTCCTGATGGGTCTCGTACACCCAGCCGGGAGCAAAGATGGCAGCTGAGAAGTTGTGCTTCCGAATGACTTCCAGCGCCTGCACACAACAAAGAGGCTGTCAATGATCATTAATTCCTTATCAGCCCAAACACGTGTTTCACTCCGTGTACCTTATTTGTATCCAACATTCCTCCCACCACCTTGCCTCGAGCGAACACGTCGACTCCGATGTAGACGTCAGCCTTGCGGCCCTGGATGTCGCTGTAGCCCGCCATCCACTCCAGATTCTGCTCTGTCCAGTTGTAGTTGGTGAAGAAACCATCACAAGCATCGAAAAACATCCTGAGATCAAGTGTTGATAGTTATTTTTGAACGGACCAACTGTCATCTAAGTGGACAAAACAACCAAATGATTGTTTACCAATCTGTTTCTAATTTGAATTTCTGGACCTGTTGTGCTGGTTGAGTTCATTTTGCCACGTGAGCTGTCCGCTCTGGATCACACTGTCGTACCACAGGATCAGGCTGCCAGACACACGCTCATGCATCTGGTCTGTCAGATAGCGCAGAAACAAAGGCATGTTCTTCACCGCAGTCTCCTGCAGGCAGAGGGCAGGTCAATAAGATCAACAAGTGAAATGTTATAATCATCTTAATAAGCGCAAAGTACAGTGGAGTGGAAAGTCATTAGCTCATAAATGTAAATATTGGACACAAAATGCTCAGGATTAAGACAATCACGAAGCAGTTCATCCTGTCTTTAACGTGTGTCTACCACAATCCATAACTACATTGAATGTTGGAAAGAGAATTCAGATCCATTACTTAAATATATAACTCACTGTGAAATGACCCCACTACAAGTAAGAGTCCTGCATTCAAAACTTACATGAGTAAGAGTACAATGGTATCAGCGTCAAATGTACTTAAATGCCCTATGGCCCCACTTATATTGTTATATATATTCTAAATATGTTTTCAGATTATTATTATTAAGTATTGATGCATTCATGGAATTTTATAAAGATGGGGCTCATTTTATCTACTTCATAGACTTTTACAATGTTTAATTTAAAACAACATCCCCTCACTTTAAAATTAATCAGTTTTTCATGTTAAATCTCATCATAAAAAGTAACTAAAACTGTCAGCCTTATGTATGGGAGTAAAAAGCATAAAAATGTAGTGGACTAGAAGTATAAAGTTACATAAACTGGAAATAATCAAATGAAGTACAAGTACCACAAATTTGTACTCAAGTACTGAGTTACAGTACTTAGACTCCATTTCCACAATATTCATCTCTAAAGTAAGAATAAATTGTTGATAAAACTGTGGTTGAATTATCCATATTAAAACCAACCTTTGTCCCAATAAACTGAAGAAATGAAAGCTTGGGCAGCCTTGTATAATAAAAGCTTTGCTGTGCCAGCCAAGGTTGTTTGTCCCATCTTATCAGTGTTTGGGTTTGTTGGGCGCCATTCTGTCATTTACCAGGCGGGTCTCTGTCCTTCAGCATATGTTTTTAACTTTATGCCAGGGGAAAGGTTATCAGAGATGATTTGACATACTTGCATATCTCCTTGTTGAGGCTTCAGAAAAATATTTAAACATAATTCCTCTCCAAGAGTTCATCGTCTGAGTCCAGATCAAAAATTTATGTCTGGGGCCTGTGCTCTATCTGCTCTGAGACCAGTTGTTAAGGATTGTCAATGTGTTGGTGGTTGGATTTCTGAAATAAGGTCTGGGGTTAACAAGCTGAAAAGATGTGGTTGTGTGTCATAGCATATGCTAATTTTTGTTATTTTTTATTAAGCTTTGGATTCCCCAGTTTTTCAGGCTGCTTGTTAGCTTGCCTGAGACCATCTAAGCCTAACAGTAGTGACATATAGGCCATGCGGCCTTGGTGTAGTTTCAGTGGCGGGCCGTGGATTTCAACCGTAGGCCTTCAATGACGTCATATTTATTCCTACCTAAATTAATACGCCTCATAATAACATCAGTATGACACCAGGGTTTGAGAATCCAC
>JAOWBC010000458.1:104215-118358 GCA_028566105.1 Hypoplectrus providencianus | reverse complement strand
GGGGCACACACACACAGGCTCCAGGACAACCCCTGGATTCCCTGGAACACCTGGAACCTTCTCCCAATTCCCTTGAACTTTAATAAACATTCCTAAACATGACGCATTTGTGGTCTACGTCTGTCTGAACCCTGACAGCTGTCTGCGTATAACCACAGCTACAGGGAAGCAGTCAAAATAGACGGTATAACATCTGCTTCACTACTCCTCTGAACTTACTAAAAATACTTTTTCAAGTGTTATTTACGTAAGTGATCCTCTCACATCCCATTCACTGTTCAGTTTGCCACTTCCAGCTGCAGCGATCGTACATCCAGAGTGTGGTTTATCTGCGGCAAAGCTTAATATTTGTGTCATTGTTTAACACATGGTCAGATCAAAACTACTGTTTGATATTGACTCTGAATTTTGTTAGCATAGCATTAGCTTTCTGGCTAATAGCAGAGCCAAATAGTTCAATGCAGTGAACCATAATATCTCTCGTTGTAAAGTTAAGGTAAGGTTATTTCTATCCACTGGATTAGTGAACAATGTTTTCCTCGCAGAAGAAAATGATGGGATGGTGCTACCAGGGAAACCAAAATGTCTTGTGAAAAACTTCAACTTGATTGCAAAATGCAAGACAATTTAAAAGTAGTCTTAATTTTTTTTCCATGACCTTGGCCATGGTATAAGCAGGTTAACTTCTAAAGTATCCATAGTCATGAATGATGGCCTCTGCAAATGCAACTGTCCTTATGGTGGTGAAAACAAAAACAATGTGATGTTTTGTTGGGAAGTTGACATGTTGCCATCTTGTATCACATGTAGTCCTGGGAGAAAAGAGAGAAGCAGACCTCCTGACTACGGGGCTACACCTTCATGGTAAGGCCTTTAAGTGGGTGTAGCTGCTGATGTGTGTTGTAGGTATATCAATGGCCGATGTTTTTTTTTTCTGTTCTAGATGCCAACAAGAAGTAGGATTAATTAACAGACTATGAATAAATAGATTGAGGTGTGTGTGGACTCCAAATTGATCTAATGAATGAACTAACAATGTTTTTGCGTTGTCATCCAACTTTATCATCCTACCTGTCCTCTTGGATGACAGTGTCCTGTCATCCTTTATCCTCTTTCTTCTCTTGTTCTTCTTGACCCTCATACTCCTTCATTTTCTTATTTCATCTTTGTGTGCCAATTAATTATAAATACATTTATAATGAAATATTAGGGAATATGTTGGGTTTGTTTTTTTTTTTCATTTGTCCATTTCTTAAACACTTAGATAAATAGTTTGTAAGTGTTTTTGTCTCTACATGACGGATGTGTAATTTAGATGTAGTAATGTAGATGTAACACTAGAGGTCTCCCTGTGTTCACCATGTTTTGATTTGTATCAGTAAAAACGTCCTGCTTTTAGGGTTAGGGTTAGTGGTCGAAACGCATGGGCTGCTCAAACATACCAATAATTAAAAAATAATAATCATAGCAAATAAGGCAGAAACATGTACCATGATGATAATATCCTCTTTTTTAAACCCTCACATTATCTGCCACCATGTCTTCTCTGTTTCTGCTTCTGAGTAGATACAAGCCAAAAGTTTTGAAATTGTTATTCTTCGTCCCCATGATGCTTTGCTGGAATTACTCGTGCAACTTCTGGCTGGACCAGCATTGACATCTTCCACAGTAACCACACAGAGTGCCAATCCTCTTTAATATATCGTCTGAGAAGTATTGCATGTGAAAACTTTCCCTGTTATACCTCAAACAGAGTCATGGCTGGCATGTTTCCAGCTTGGAAAAAATGCATTTATGACACCTTTTAAAAGAAAAACTCAGTTTAGGTGTGTACAATTGTAAAGACTTTTAACTTGTGAATCAGGTGACCCTAAAGAAAGTACAGTGGTCAATAAAGGATACAGTTTCATTTAAGACATAGCTGTCAAACATAAAAATGGAGCACTGAAAATGTTTTAAATATAACATACATGTAGACTGATATGGATTTATCTGGTGGTTATTCTCTTGGGTGTATAAAATCTTTACAGCACCTCCGCTAACCTGTCTTCATTCTTGGTAGGTAGAAATACAAAGGATAAATACTGCATACAACTTTCCCTTTCAAAATCTGTTTCAATAAAACAAGGCAGAATTTGCTAAATTAAAGGTGGATGACTTTTTCTGTTTTTCTCCATTATGGTTAGCCAGGAACAAACTAGCAGGAAGTTTTCCTTTTTTTAGTAGCATCCCTAAGAATAAAGCGGAAAAGTTCTTTCTAAACGGGGATAGTTCACATTTTGAAAAGTAAACTTACTTGCTATCTCTCCAAAATTAAAAGCCTTTCAATCTAATGTATGTATGTTAATTACAGAGCTGGTGTCAGGTAAGGTCATGTTAGCCTAGCTTAGCATAAATGAAGGGGTAAACAGTTAGCATGGTTGGGTCCTAAGTTAAATGCATGTCCTATGAGTGAGAAACCAAATGTAATATGGTTTTTATAACACCGAAGCAAAATTAAAACTTTTGAAGAAGGTAAGCTCCGGAGCTATTCGTCAGGTGGGCACAGTGAGTTATGGTAATTGTAAATTGTTTATTAATTCTCCATATATGCCCAATCATGTCCCTAACATGTTCTTGATGCCTCTTATTTAACTTTTCCTCCATTCAACAAAAATATCTTGGGAGTAGATATTTTGCTTATCAAGCAAAGAAGAGAAACTTCTATTGTAAACTTCATTATAACTATATTTAATCTTATATCAATCCTGTTTTTATAGGATTATAATCATATATCATTGCATGGAGTTGTTACATCTCCTGATATTTTGGACCCTCTTCATACTTATCTTCAACAGTCATGCAATAATTTCTGGCACATGAATGGGGTACCAAAACCTGAACACATAGAGATGTTGTGGTACCATTAGTGACAGATGGTATCCCAGATAATCAATCTCTTTTTTCTTTTCCCACAGCATCCTCACCATCACAGGCTGTCTGTCTGTCTTTGTCCGTCCTCTGATGTGATGTCCTGAAGAAAACCAGCTTTACTTGCTAGTAAGGTCCTGAGGGGGCAAAGGCCAAACCCTGAAATGCTACCTGCATCCTTCAGAAAGTCGGTAAAGCCTAAACAGGACCTCAGAGTTATACATGTTTTATATGGTAATACACACATAGGGTAGTTATAGATATAGATAAAATAGATGAATAGTTTTAGCTTTAAATAATCAATTCCTGTTACTTTTACCCTTTTATGTGTGTTGTACACAATTCTGGGTTACACCTTCTTGGCCAAATTCACTCAAGATAACACCTTTTTTTTGTAAATCTAGTTTACATTCAATTGTCTAATCTTTTAAAGATTACATTGGGCATTTCTATCAATATAATCTATTAGTTAAAGAAAAAAGAAGAAGAAGAAGAAAAAGCAAAAATTATAAATTATTTTGACTCTATTCCGCTTTATATGTTGATGACTAATCACTTACTGGTATATGTTTATTTGAAACCATTTAAAATGTTTTAATGACAGAATATAAGCACATATGCCTCTTGCAGGTCTGATCTGTCTGTCTATAAAATAAAAAGTTGAACCCAATTCTGTGTTACACCTTCATGGCCAAGTAAACTTAAACTTAATTGTCATGAAATTAATCCTAATTAGAAAAAATAAATAAATAAAAAGATAAATATTGCAATATCTTTAGCCTGTTTTTTTCTTTCTATACAAGAATGCAAGAAAACTCACGAGTACTCATAAAGTAAAGTCAAAAAACAATGGTGGTGTTTTACAAGTGAATAAAGTATTTTGAGGGTAAGACTTTGAGTGTAGCTTGTAAAACCCCTAAAATGTCCATATCATCACATGTCAGCTGCTGTGCCAAGAAAATAAAACACATAATTACAATTATGCATATTACATTATAAACAGACAACAGGCCTTTGTAGTTCAGGTCCTACTGAAGTCCCATGTGAAACTTAAAGTCAGTTTAAAGTAAATTTCATTTCAGGTTTAAAGTAAACCTGAACAAACCTGATGAAGAGGTTCCACCATCTGTCGTATCTGTATGAAACAAGCCTTAAAATCCACTTAAATGAGATATTTTGAGTATTATAAAAGAAACCTTAAACCCTGGAAGTTAGAATGGAAGTACAGGCAAGTTTCAGAACTTTGCAGGCTGACACATTGCAAGCAGATGGAAGCCTCAGCTTGTCTCATCTGTAATCTTTTTATTTCCTTCTTATTGTTCGCTCAGTCATAGTTTAAACACATTTGAACAGGACTCATCTTGCTCTGTTGATTGTGTCTCATGGTCACAGTGGAAGTCACTGAGCAGTGGCTTTACATGCAGTGTGTGTGTGTTTACTGACCACATTACAGAGCCTTAGGGCAATAAACTCACACACACTCACAGACACATCCATAACTTGGAGTCATGCTTCCTTATGTCATCTCCAATCTCCATTTTCTTGTAAACTGAATTTCCTGTGTCACTAAGTTTTTTGTCATCATTTCTCTCTCTCCCTTTATCACATCTTAGCACTTCTCTGAATCTTGTCACAGATCCTGTGACTATAACACAAATCAAACAACAATTTTAACACACTGTTCCAAAGTCTTTATTTATGTCTTTAAGTCTTGGATATATATATTTCCTAACAAAAAGCGACATAATTTGACAGACAAACAGCTGATTCAGATGATGAAGGCAGCACTTCAGGGAACGTGGTCATGCACGGACACAGTTGTCATTCATCGACCGGCGAGTTGACAGTAACACCAACCCACCGACAGCGATGAATGTGAAACGGGAACCTGCTCTGGCGGAGGACCATCATGTGGGCTTTTCCCAGTAAGAAAACATCCAATTGCTACTGTTCTGGTCAGTTTTGAACAATTGGAGTATACTTGAACGCTACAATGATTGTGGCACAATATTAATACATTTTACACAGAAAGACAGTCAGAAAAATGCAGCGCCCTCCAGTCCTGCAAAATAATGGGGGTACCACTCTGAACTCAGAGCTTGTGTGTGAGGTTCCTGTGTGCGTGTGTCACAGCGATGTGAGCTCCAGCGTGAGGGTACACTCAACACTCGATGGTTTCTCTGAGTCACAAACTCACCGACAGCGTTGAATGTTCCCCAAGACTTGAAAAACTCAGGCTGACAGTGAGCTGTCCTCCACCGCTACAGACTGGACAACCATGACAGGGTTGACCTTGGGCATGCTAAACAAGAAGAGACACAAGGGCTGTGCAGGTGCACGCACACATTTAAACCAGAAATGTAGTGGATGGAAAAGCTACTGTTTATCTATTTATCTCCATGAAGGCAGTGAAACCAGCATGTTTGGTTACTGGGGTGAACAGTGACTTTTGGAGCAAGAAATTGCATTTTCATTTTTTATTTTTCTTTGCAGTTCCTCCAGTCTTATCAATGAGGGTTTGAAACTCCACTATGAAAAATTGTACAATTGGTTCTAGACAATATAAGAAAAAACATGTAGGAACACATTTTAAAGTTCAATGCTGGGACACAAGACATACAATGACATACTGTCATTTTTTTCTACCCCTCTATTACACTGTGTTAACCATCACATCACATGGATATGTTAGAGCAACTTACCTGCACTTAACAGCTGACTCCATGACAGCACAGGCCTCCACATGTAGTTGCATCTGAAACACAGCAGGAAAGAAATATGAGACACTTGGTTATAACTGGTCCAAAGCTCTGATTTATAAAAAAGTTACTGCTCACCACATGTGAAGTAAAAGGAAAGTAAAAATATATTAATTTAAAGATTCAAATTACAACTTTATCAGATGAAATAAAGGGTGAATAGTCATCTTTCTTGTGGTGCCTTTAAATCAAAACATTTCGATTCATTCATGTTTTATAGTAAAAAGCATCATGAATCTGAAAAAAAAAAAAAAAAGCAAATATGTCCTTCAGCATCCGACGTTTACCTTCATATTTAGCAGCTTCAGTCAAAGCCAAACACTGGTGAGCTTGTCGCTGTCAGGTTGATGGTGTGATAATGGAGGAAGGGGGCGGGGGGTCACTGGTGAGTGGAGAGAATAAGAAGGGAGGGTATGGTGGCTGTCTGGGTGAGAGGAGTGTTGATCGATTCCAGGCTCAGTATTTTCCAGACAGGCTGAATGGTAAAGGTCAAAGGTTAGCCACTCTTGTTTCTTATGAAAGAGAGGCTGTGTGTGTGTGTGTGTGTCAGTGTGTGTGTCTGTGGATGTGTAAGACTTAAAACTAAATGAGGAAAAATGAGTTCCTTTTCTACTAGTGGAAGCAAATCAGCACCAGTCTATCAGCTACTTTTAAAATGATACTAAAAGCATGTTTTTTTTAGTGAAGATCCAAACTGCTGAGGATTTCCAATTCCAACAACAGCTAACACTAATTTGTGCAGGCAGGTGGTTGAGTGTGTTGCTCAAGGGCACGTGTGGAAAAGCTAAATATAGTTCTCTCTGCTGCTGCTGGGATCAAATCTGACATATTTGCCCCACTATATGATGTGTGCGTGTGTGGGACTGCTTGGCTGTCTGTTTGTATTCAGATCCACCCAGTCTGTGGCTGCTCACATAACTACATCACAATGACACAGTGATGACAACACACTACACACACTACAATGTCCCCTCAGACAAGAGATGATCCTTTCATCTCCACGCATGTACACACACACACTCACAGATTATGGTCACGCAAACAGTGATGTGTTAACAGCCATGTCTCAGGTAACAGCAGCCAAAATAAACATTTAAAACAGCTGACCCCTACACACATACCAAGGAAGCAAAGAGAAAGCTAGCCACACATGCTTGCTCCTAACACACACACGCACAATCTTAACTTGTGCCAGGGTTGCATCTATTGAATTAGCACTACTTTCTGTGTGTGTGTGTTGAGTGTGTCTTAGGGAAGCAGGAGCGTGACGTAAATTAAAAGGGGGGAGGGGGGCAAGCGAGTCCTTCCTTTTTCACTCACTCTCCCACTTGCTTACACCCCTCCCCCACTTGGGACTTGAACCTGTGACCCCCCGGTGAATGAGTTCAAGGGAGGCACTGCCGTTACTGATTTGTGTGTGTGTGTGTGTCTGTGTCCGTGTGTGTGTATGTGTGTGCAAGTGTAGATTTGTGAATACAGAATTCCTTTAAAAAGCCTTTTTTTTTTTCAATGGGAATTCTGGATGACATGTATGCTTTTCCTTCCATTAATGTGGCCCTCTCTCCACCGCTGCTGGGTGTGTGACCAGTGTCTGCATCTCGCTCCATGGCCCAGACTGGATCAATACTTTAATCTAATTGTCATTCACTTCCACCTGGACAGTTAAACACACACACACACACACACACACACACACACACACATACAACACACAAAGCACATGCAACATACACATATACATACATATACTCGCACGGACATACTTCTAAAGCACAAATGCACATCATTCAAACACCCAAACAGCCGACCGACCACATGACAAATCATGAATGAAAATCCTCATTGTGTGAATGCACTCGCTGCTATGTGAGCATGCAGCCTTTACTACATCCACTTCCATGCTCAACTCTGCACTATCTCCTGCCTCTCTGGGCGTTGTTGGCGTTGCATCATGCATGCACATCAGTGTGGGCAAACATCCGCTGACACATTGTCACATCGCATTCATGTCTGCCGGCAAGCAGCCTCTCCCGCAGACTGACAATGGAAAGTAGATGTCAGGGCTGCTCGGGGATCAGAGCCCTGCCGCATGCACAACATTAAACGTGGAAAAATTAAGGGAAATAAAGGTGCAAAGTGACTTACCCAACATCCTCTTCTGCAGGGGCATTAGTGTCTTCGTCCCTCTCTCTCTCCCTGCATTCCTCTATCTCTAAACCTCCCTGTTTACCCCTCCCATTGAAAAAAATCAAGTCACCATTCTGTCTTGCCTTCATCCTCTGTTTTCATCTTTCACTCTCCTCTTCCCCAAATCCCTGCTCTTCCTCACTCCCTTTCTTCTCCTCGTTTCTCTTCCTCCTTCTCCTTGGCTGCCGTTTATCTCACTCTTTCCTGTTCTTTCTTCCTCCCTGGTGGCTCTCTGGTGTGTTCTTCTTGCTGCTGTAAACTGCAGACTGTCTGGTGAGAGAGAGAGATGGATGGAGAGAGAGAGAGAGAGAGAGAGGGGAGAGGGGGAAAGAGAGAGAGCGAGCAAGGTCGAGAGAGACCAAGAAGCAATGGAAAGTGCAAACCAGGACACACACAGCCTCTGTCAGTTTGAATGAATATTGTGCACACTCGGCTTGTCTCTCCTCCCCCCTCTCTGCTCTCTCTCCCTCCCTCACTCCCTCCCTCCCTCTCTCTGTCTAGCAGACACCCCTCCTCCACTCCTCTCTGGCTTTGCCCTCTTTTGCTATCTCCTCCTCCTCCTCCTCCTCCTCCTCCACCTCCTCCCTCGCTGCTGCCTTCAAACATGTTCACACTCCAAGACTGACTGACATTATAGAGCTGCACTTACTGACACCCCCCCCAACACACACACACACACACACACACACACACACAAATGCACACCCTCCTCGCTCTCCCGGACCCAGACAGTTAACCCTTTAGATGCAGCTGCACACACTGTCTGTTTGTGTTAGTGATCATCTTCTTAGTAGATTTTCCTGAATGAATTCCTGACTGCAGCACATTTGCAATGTGTTTCACGTATAGAATTACATATGAGGTTTACATTTTATATGTGCACAGAAAGATGTATTTGTGGTAATGGTTTTATATTGGTAGAAATTATACATGAACATTTCTAGTTCATACTTTATTTGGATTTATGTCATATGAAGGGATGTTTCTCATGTGATAAATTGTTAATCATGTTTAATTCAGCTGATTTCCATATCACATGTCAAATTGTGTCAGTCGTGGAACTAATTGACATTTTTAATTGCGAAAAAAAACAAAAAACCTCAAGTGTATCTGTAATGTGATTTTATGTAAAATTGCTTTATTAGCTTGTCAAATAAATAACATGGCAAATGCTTTTCCAGTTTTAAAATGTGTAATACATCCAGGTGAATGTTCCATGCTGAAAATGACACCTTGTGCAAGTTTCTGTTGGAGCATCAGATCCGTACACAGTGTGGACTGGTAGCCCTTGCTGCAAGAAGGTGACCCATCAGCTGTGACTCACTGTCATGTTTGCTTTGTTTCCAACGCATCAGCTTGGTTTTCTTTAATCCAGACACATGATGCTGTCTGAAGTTACTATGACCATTTTCTGTTTATTAGAATATGTGGCATCAACACTTTTGAACACATTTTTGTGTGGTTTGCAACCATCATCAACACCTGAATACCGCCCTCATTCCTCCTCTACCCTTCTCCCTTTTCCTGCAACTTATCCCGGCTCCCGCCATCATCCTCCCTCTTTCTTGGTTACATATTGATTGGGAGTCTCAGTGTGTGTGTGCGTGTGTGTGTGTGCGCATACAAGCCTGGTCCTGCTGTGGTCAGTGAGGTCAACATGGTGGCAGACAGACATCTCCACCCCCCTCTCTTTTTGTGTGTGCTTTTTTCCCCCTGCATCCTCCATCACCTCCTGCTCTTCCTTCTCTGTGAGAGCGAGTCTAGTTGAGATCATTGAAGTCAGCATCTTCATAAGCTCACTAAACAGCTCAGATCATAGCAGATGACAGAAAATAAATGCACCGGCTTCCAGTGTGTACCAGAACACACATTCCTGTGTTCATTCTGTAAAAATTTAGCATAAATAAGTTCCAGAAGAATCCGAAAAGTCCCAAAAGCTTCACACAAAAGTAAACACAGTTAAATTCCAAACAATCACCCTTAATCAAACACAACACCCTACAAACCTATGAATAAAATGAATACAGCTTTAAATATAACTGTCAAAAACAGGCATTCATGCATGTGAGAATGTTGCAGATTGTTCTCTGATGACAATCAGGTGACGTCCTAGCATCTCCAACCTTGTATTGCGTTTTTCAAACATCACCTGACAGTGGCCGCACTCACTGACCCCTGTAGCCGACAGACTCGCTGTCTGAGTGGAGGAGGGGGCAGGATGGATGGCAATAGAGGGGTCGATAGAGGTCATAAGGCAAAGATTGAGGGAGATGCACACAGAGGAAGCTTGAAAGGATGCAACACAAGAGGAAGGCGGCAGAGACAGAAAACGCTATGTTTGCAGCTTTTTGTCCATTTTTACATACAGATAAAATGTCTGTTTGAATATACATAATGAAAGTTAACATATGAATTGAAGTAAATATTCAAAATAAAATGTTGTATCGGTCATTGATGAGTTCCCTCCTTTAATGGATAGGAAAGCTTCAACTTTATTCAGTATATTTCACAAATTCTCCACTATAAACAAATGGGACAAACATTTCCAATAACAAGACCATCATTTATTTCAAATAATAGAGAAGTTCACACATTTAAAAAAATTAATTGAATTTCCTCTTTATATGAAGGCTGAATGAAAAATATAAGGATAGAGGGATTTCAACTATAAGGAACCTGGGATCTGGGATCAAACCATGAATGTTGCATTTACATGGTTTGTGTCTTTATCAGGGCTGCATCTAAGGGTACTTTCCATAATGGCTTAAAATGCTGATTATTTTCTATGTAAACATCTCCCACTCCATACCTCCATTTTCCTATTTTTTTGTGAGCAGGTCAGCAGGAGATGTCACGCTGTAAAGACCACACCAATATGTATTTGAGTTGAGAGAGGGTCAATACATACTGAGAGCTGGGATGACATTAAAAAAAAAAAGGATTTAGGTAAGAGCCTTTTTTTTTTTTTTGCCAAAAATGAGGAAAAAAAAATTAGCCTACCAATGTCACTGATGGGTCTTAATGTGGATTTATTAATATCGACACCCTCTTAAACTTGTGCCGTGATTCTTTTTTTTTGTTTGTTTCTTCTTTTTTTTTTTTTTTTTCAGAAAAACCCACAAAAAAAACTTCTATTCATTTATTTCTATTTACATTTTTGTAATAAAAAAGACATGCCATTATTTTAGGAAGGTGTGTGTGAGTGTGTTTTTCTTCAAATGCAGTAAGGACCCAAGTACAAATGAAAGGCTGAAGAAATACTGAAAACTAGCCAGCTAAAGTCAAAATTAGACTTGTTGACTGGACTTGATGTGGCTATGGTGCACATTTTAGTTGACAAAAATGTTAACACATTTTAATACATTTTTTACAACAAAGAATTGTTTGGGGCTTACACCAGTGATTAAAGAACATTTGAGAAATTAGCATTTTAGTTCACATACATTTATTGTCACAGCCACAGGGAGTCACAGCAAATGCCTTGAAGAGCCACATGTGGCTCTGGAGCCGCAGGTTGCCTACCCCTGATCAAGCTAGTTGGGAGACGTTGGGTTCATGGACAGATGGATGCTAGTGAGCAGCAACTACTCAGGGTCAGCTCAACGCAGACAGACAGAGGGGAACCGGGGCAGTTAAGAATCTAAAGCCCCTTTTAGACTGACGTTTCAAGACGCAATATCTACGCCTCTGTGACATTTTGCCTTCAATCTGAACATCCCAGAGGCATAATGGAGTGACCAAATGAGGCATTACATCGGTGTGTGTTCCTGGTTGGATCAATATGAACCACTGGGGCCGGCCGGATGGGAAATATGTGATGTACATTAATTGTACAGCAAACAATAAGAAGGGAAGTGGACTGTATTATCAGTAACAGCCTCTTACTTGAGTAGGGCAGTACGTGATTCATGTTGAGCAAAATGTAGGAAAAAATTGGCGTGAGTATGTAGAATTTTTACAATGAGAAACATTGCAGAGGCAGCTCTGATAGGGGGATTAATATCAGTTATGATTAAATGAAGTTGTCCTGAAGTAACTTTACTTCATAATGGATATGACAGAATGATGGTGGGACTGGGTCAGTAGAGTGTGGAGGCCCATAGTCTGGATATTTGAAATGTGGACTGTAGTTGAAGTGGGAGCAAAATGCCTGATATGAAATGCAACCTGGGCTGTGTTGGTTCCATTTCCCAGGACTGTTGACTCAGGGAATGAGAAGTATGCAAGCAGTATTCATGTTGTGTCTGGATAACATCATACGTTTTCCCCCCAGCAAGGACAAAAAGGAAACAATGACTCGGAATATCAGCGACCTCGGTATGTGAGTATCAATTCTGCAAAAAAGAGGCAAACAAAAGTGAATGTAGAGGTAACTGAACTTTTTCTTTCATGGTTTTAGAATTTTAACATGTTGCATGGATAGGGTCTGTAGGAGGACAACAGATGGCAATAGACAATTTTTTTTAAATATTATTTTTTAACCATTTTCTTGCATTGATTTGCTCCTGCGCAATACCTTTAAGCATATAAACTTCCTCCTGGTGTCTTTCCTTCTGCACCTCTGACCCTAAACATCCAAAATAACAGTGTTAACAATAGGAAATTCCAGCTGTGCTGCTTAGGTCATGTGACGCAGGGCGGATGGCCATACTACAAATTGCAACAAGTAAGGTAAAATGATATGGTAACATTATAACACTAGAACAATATACAACAAGTTTTATGGCTCAGGTTTTTCACAGCAACAGTTTCCTGCACATCTTGTCATCAGCAATAAAAAATGGCACTGTGAGGGCAGGAGGGAGGGGCTATGGAAGCCTGAGGCTGGTCTCCCCTCAAAAACGACAAGACAGGACATTTGTACAGAAAACATCCCATATTTAATTTTTAGACTTCCCTCTTCCTCCATGTTTGGGGTCTCAGTAGTAACTAAAAATGATGTGGAGTTTAAATGACAGATGTTACACTTAGGGAGGTGTGGGTCATGTAAACAGTGGACTTTCACCCAGAAAAACTACTTTTATGCAACTTGTGTTTTTTATGCAAATTGCATTTTTTTAACATAACTTAAAGTATCTTTAAAGTAAGTTTTTTGCCCTAAACATTAGTTAGTGGTTTTGTAGCCAAAATCCACCTGAACCTTTAGCCTTTTCTACAACCTGATCTCTGCTTACATCTCCGTACAAATTACACAACTTTACACTTTCAAATGACATACAATAACTATACCCAACTCCATTTTTTCAGTGCATATGATATGTACAGGAGCAATTCATAGCATTTCCAGGCATTACAAATTAAATACATGTATAAAAATGCCAGAAGTGAAGTATTATGAAGAGACTACTGGAAGTGACATAGATAATTAAGAATGTGATAAACAGGAGCAGGAGTTATGTGATGTTTATTTCCTATTGCTTACTTTAGTTTTCACACGGGACACAAACACCCACCTCTCCTCCAACCCACCTGAAGTGTAACTTTTGAGCTTGTATTCCTTTCCTTATATTCCGTGTCATAAATAATTACTACAAACTCTAGATGGCAGCACAATCTCCAAATGTAAATGTGAGGGAAAGTTGGCTCTAACTTACAATTAAGTGACTCTACATCATAAGGCTTTGTGTAAAAATGTACTATTTGAATGTGACCCATTTTGTGATGCTGACATGTGTTGCCAAGTGTGAGCTTTCTCTAAAAGAAATCTCTGCAAAGACTCTCGTAACTCAAACACTATGGCAAACAGTCTTCCTTTGGATAATCATCATACTACTATGTGTAAAAGAGGGTGTTGGTGCTCTGTGTCCATCTCCTCACACAGCTGCTCCTACAAATGTGAGATTAGTGCATTTGCTTTAAAGTAGTTAATAACTTTAATGACATTGTTCAATTGGCTGTAAAATTCAGGTAACATTCAGGTAGCATTTCCCTGTGAATGAAAGTGACTTAGACCCACATTCTGGTGCAACCCTAACCCTCAGAAGAGCAATTAAAGCAGATATACGTCCAGTCATGGTCGCAGCTCTGTCCATGCATATGCCGAAGCAAAAGGGCTAGTTTAGTTTTCCTGATATGAGGATGAACATTCAGTGACTTGAATATTTCTGCTGCTGGGTTGTTGCTGGCACTTACAACAACTGGACAGGTCAGTAGACGATCACGGGGCTGACACATTGCGACATACAGGCTGTTGAAGAAAACCATCCATCCATCCAGGTAATCCCGGGTCACGGGGAGGCTGTGCCTATCTCAGCCGGCTTTGGGCCAGAGGCGGGGTACACCCAGGA
>JAOWBC010000458.1:75329-92368 GCA_028566105.1 Hypoplectrus providencianus | reverse complement strand
TGTGTGTGTGTGTGTGTGTGTGTGTGTGTGTGTGTGTGTGTGTGTGTGTGTGTGTGTGTGTGTGTGTGTGAGTGCTTGGGTGTGGCTTGTTTCACAGGCAGGACCAAGTGATCCAAATCCAGTATGAACCCTCACAGAATAAAACCCTGGTTTTCTCTTCACTAGCTGCCAGATTGTCTTGTCACCCAGCATGGCAGCTCTTGTTTCATGACTTGTCCAGTTAATTGATGCTGCAGTCTGGTGCTAATTAGCTTGTGTTGCTATTGCTCCTCTGTGCTTTAACACTGGTTCAGATTATCATGCATTGTGCTCCACTGCCTGCTATAGTTTGATCATGAGACTCCCCCTGCACACTACACACTGTAATGAAAAGATTTGTGTTTGCACTTATAAACTGACGCCACCAGAAAATGAGTGACAAACCGTCAGTGTAACACCTGGAGAAACTCCCTGAGGAAATGCCCCCAAATTTTGAGCATGAATTCTGACAACTTTAGCTCAGCCATTACATCACAACAACCTAATGTGCTACTGATCTCTGGTTTTCTTCTCTGGCCCTCATCACAGCATTCAAATTGTACATAGGAATATGCAGAGTGGGGCCTGCACATGTCCTTTTGTCCTTTTTCTGTCCAAACTGCACTTTAATCAAGGTCATCTGTTTTATGAATTATTGGTTAAAAAATTGTGATGGCCTTCCTCAAGAATGACGCAATTTTTGAATAATTTAGCTCATTGTTTTGCTAACATGCAGCTATGACCCAGGTCATTTGGTGCAAAAAGTCATATTTACATGTTGAGTTTTGTGTGATAGATTATTATGTTTTTTTTTTTATATTATTACACAGTGTCATTATGTAACAACATATAGGTCTTGACTCCTCTCCTGATTTTGCTATATACATTAGTTAGCGCTCATACTGATGGCCTTGAGCCTCTAGTGATCATCTAGTAGCTTTAAGGACTTTGGTCATCCTTCATTTAAGCTGAGTTTTGCTGTATAATGACTGTGGACAGGCAGCATTTTGTATGGAGAGGGTACTTTGGGTTTCCCATATTTGGTGTGCTGCTTTTGTTATGCCACAAGAGGGAAGAGCAGCTACCAGGATGTGCTTGTTAGACTGGAGGTAAACAAATGTTTGCCTTTCAAGGTCCAAAATCTAAAAAAAGAAAAAAACTTAGAAAGCCACTTAAAAATGATTTCATTGCATTTTGCATGTTAATTATGATAATTTTATGATCAATGTGATTTGGGGATTATTCAAGTTTTTGCAAAAAGAAAAAAAGAAAAAGTAAGAAGCACTGCATATAGTCTTATGATGTACCCATTTTGTAAACCTTGAGTGGCTTGCTCTATATTATTATGAATATTCCATATATTTTCTACACAGCTATGCATTCATTCATTCTACTTCACTGTGCTGGCTCACTAGTTGAGGAAAAAGCACCATCTCATGGTGACACCCTGCAATTGAATGAAAAAAACATGTTTGGAGTGCAATTAAAGGGGCTGCACCAAGTGCCTGGAAGTGGTGTGGGAATCAGGAACCAGCTGTGTGGCAGTCTTTGGCTGGAACATTGACTTTAAAAAGGGCTGGACGGGTAAATATCAGGTGGCTGTATCAATATCTCTGCTTTGTAAAACCTTCCCTTCCTTTTCCTGTCCCAGACTTAGACGTATCACTTCAATTCTTGAAGAAGGTACCACATATCTCCCAACACTCCTCATTAAACATAGACCATAAACTGCTTTTGGCAAACATGTTAAAAACCAAAGCCTTCCAAATTGTATTAATAGTGATCAATCATGTTTAGTTTCTAACAGAATAATTGGGGTAATCTCTGAACCCTAAATAATATAGAGAACTATTCAAAGGACAACATATGTTTAAAAAAATGCATTTGTCTTTTAAATATGACCAGGAATAATTGCAACATGAAACATTAAAAACATATGTGATGAGGCAGAACACCATGGAATATATAAAGAATTTAAGTTGTTCTGCATAAGCCAAATCCTATGTGTAAAGTCTGTGATTGGGGCAGATTTATTAGCATATGGGGTATTAGTATCTGTTTTTCCAGAAGACCACAGCAGATGAGGGTTCAGTATACATTAGGGTGTAGGTTCATTACTGAGCACTACAACACAGTACATTCAGGTATGCTACAGTATGGGACAGTGCTGAATAGAAGTCGTTTATCTAAGAAAATGTAAATCATTTTAACATGATGGGCTTTCATTTGTGTGCTACTCAATTTAGCAGAAAAAAACACTGAATAAAACCTCTTTGTGATATGCGCATTGTACCATTAGACACTTTACCCTAGTTTAGTTTTTCGATTTGCGCAAATGATTTGCATTCAATATAACCTGCTATAACATCATTTATTGTAGTCCTGTATTGTTTCCATGTTTAACAATTCTTTGTTGGTACGCATCCTTGTCCCATTCTGTGCAGTCTCGCATTTACGTACCAGGAAGCTCACTAACCTGTAGGTGACTCACATTCCAGCGAACACGAGGGGCGGAGACATACTGGAAAACATCAGTGAGTGACCCACTCATCCGGGACAGTAAAAATGAGAACTTCCGATTCGACAGAAGTGTGTGACAGACATCTTATTTGACGAATCACTGAATAGGATGTCAGCGCCGTGTATTAACGTAGATCTGTAAGTGGTCACCGGTAGGACACTTGCTCAGCGGAAAGCATGTCGGTCCATCACGATGATAGCAGATCTTTTAAGTCTGGCGCAGCACGGCTCAAACGTTGCGACATAAGTTTCTCTTGACGGGAAATGGGTGGTCCTCCCAGAGACACTGGAACGGACGCGACACAATTAATAGCTAAATATCTTGCCTGTTAGATGTAGCCAATACATGTATATGGAATTATTCTAACATATGCTCCACAGACACTAACTTTGAAACCAGCTAGGTAAGTAATTAGCTCTTGGTTTTGATAGCGGAAACAATATGGCGTTAGCGGGGAGGGCAGAGTAAGCTCTCCATGCTAGCCTAAATATTGAATTCGCAACACTGCGTCTGCTGTATAACGGACGTTGTTATCAAAACACGCTACCATCTTCTGCGCTTTCTCAACGCCTATTTGCCATTGTTAGCTCATACCTTAATACAGCTTATGTAGCTTTTTGTATCCATCAAAAATAATAAGTAATATTAATTACAGATACAGACGAGGTTAAAATTAGACGAACATCCGCTAAGGTTACTTTGACGTTACGCCATGGCTTGTTATTAATAAGTTGTAAAGACTGTAATAGACATAACTGACGCCACCATTTCCATCTGACATGGTATTCCTTTACATTTTCCCAACAAAGGTTACTAAAAAGCAATCATCATGGTGTCTGCGGGGCTACTTCAGTTGATGGTGGTGACCTGCCTATCCTCTGCAGTCTCTGCTAGACATGGTCAGTACTCCTTCGCTTTTTAATCCCTGGCAGTTTTTGCGAGTGTCGATTTTCATATAAACATGAATGTCTTAGTTCTCTTCATTGCCGTCTACAATGTAACATAATCTGCTGGACACAATACAGTTGATACCTTTTAAGTGATGTTCAGTTGATCTCATGTAGTAACAGTATGAAATAGTGTGGCCTTCTTAAAGTGAAGTACTCAAGAAGCAGCCAGATTGTCTGTTTAGTTGTAAGAGTATTACATATTGTAATATTGTTATTATGTATGCAATGACATGTGAAATGCATTTTAATGCTGTTGCTGGCTGCAGAAGAACAAATCGTATTAATGTTTATGTTATTAGGTTGATTTGTTAACTGTCTTGCAAAGATGTTTGAAAATCTGTGTCTATAACAACTAAACTGTCATGAAATAACAGGGAGAAATGTGTAATTGAGTTAGTGTAGTAGAAGTAAAGGTCTATTACAGCAGTGTGTGTGTGTGTGGGGGGGGGGGTTGGGGATAGTGCCGAAGGCTCTTAGACCTGTTGGTGGCAATATAACAAGGATGTCTTTATAGGGTCACTGTAGGCGCCATTTAACTTCTTTTGTATTTGTATTACCTTGTATTGCCTTTTTTCAGAGAATATGAATGATAACACAAAAACTTTTTTTCCACTCATGCTTAGTGGTTGGGTGAAAACATTTATTGTCAAACGGCTATGTTTTCTATTTTAAAATCAGAATGTGAACAGAAACTACCCAAATGACCCTGATCAAAAGTTTACATACCCTGGTGATTTTGGCCTGATAACATGCACAGAAGTTGACACAAATGGGTTTGAATGGCTACTAAATGTAACCATCCTCACCCGTGATCTGTTTGCTTGTAATCAGTGTGCGTGTGAATGAGAACTGAGTGAGTTTCTGGGATCCAGACAGACTCTTGCATCTTTCATCCAGCCACTGTCATTTCTGGATTCTGAGTCATGAGGAAACCAAAAGACTTGTCAACGGATCTTTGGGGAACGGAAGTTGAACTGTATAAAAACAGGAAAGGGATACAAAAAGATTTCCAAGGAATTACTAATGCCACTCAGCGGTGTTCAAACTGTGATTAATCAACTGAAAATCAGGGGCTCTGTTGAAACCAAACCAAAACTTTCAGCCGCAACTGCCAGGAAAATAGTTTGGGATGCAAAAAAAAAAAACAACGTTAATAACATCAGCTGTAATTCAGGACTCTCTGAAAACTAGCAGTGTAGCTGTTTCCAGATGCACATAAGGAGGCATTTGAAGAAAAATGGGCTGCGTGGGTTGAGTCCTCAGAAGAAAGCCATTCCTGTGCAAATGCCACAAGGTATCATGCCTACAATACGCCAAACAGCAAAGAGACAGGCTTCAACACTTCTACAACAAGGCTAGCACAGGAACCACGAAACCACAAATACAGCCCAGTCCTGTGGGAAACACTGCAATGGTTACAGCAGAACATAGTGAAGGTTCTGGTGTGGCCATCTCAGTCTCCTGACCTCCATATTATTGAGCCACTCTGGGGAGATCTGAAGCGCAGCTCATGCAGGACAGCCCAGGAATTTACATTGGACTGGAGGCTTTTGGCCAAGAAGATTGGGCAGCTTTACCATCTGAGAATATAAAGAGCCTCATCCATAACTACCCAAAAAGACTTCAAGCTGCCATTGATGTTAGAGGGGGCAATACACAGTATTATCATTCATATTCTCTGAAAAACGGCCAAGAAAGCAAAAATTCTGCCGGAGTATGTAAATTAAAGCACAACTGTATATTCGCTGAAGTGAAAGGAAATATATGTTTGCTTGGGTTTAAGTGATTGCAAATGTTTAGGATTTGGTTTTGCACTTGGTTGAGCCTGGCCTTTGCGCTTTCCGTAGTCATGTGACAAACTGTAAACAAAGTGTACTGTATTGTCGTGTTTTGGCTGTTCTGGAAATAAATGAGTGCGGCGGAGTTTCACGGTTGTTCAGAGACAAAAATGCTGACTCAACGAGTAAAACAGAGATTTGTCGTTACACAAGAGTGGTTATGAAAATAAGTAAGCTAAGGAAAGTACCAGTTACAAGAAATAGCAGATAGCCACTACAGTCACCACAGACAGCTCTCTAGCTCTCCAACATTGGAATAGAAGGTGATCACCACAGACTCTAAAACATTTCCTCCTATGGCTGAGGGATCATCATGGTTTTGGTGAGAATTCAGGAAAATATGGTATATTCATGTATATGAGCATAAGTGGCATGTGTTTGAAAGTTTTGGCTCAGAGTTGCAGGCTATCCCTTTTGTGTTGCAATGGTTTTGTCATTTTAACAGAACCTTTTAGAAAGAGTAGGGTTAAGAGGAAACTGTGTACATCCAGACCACTACCTCCATCACCACCTCTTGCTCCCTGTTTGAATCTTTGTAACATCTGGAGCTGAAGATGCTGTCCCTGAAATTGGCCTTGTTACTGGCTTTAGCCTCACCTTAGCGCATTGTTGAAATGAATCCACATCACATCACCACCCCCTGGGAAAAACAAAGGTCCATTTACTGCCTAACCCAGCCTTTATAACGGAAAGTTTTCTTTGTCTTTAGTAGAAAACAACTATTTGGTGATAGCCCCGCAGCCTTCATGGGTAGAGATTGGGACAAACTTCACGGCCACATGTATGATCCTCAACACAGATGAAGTTTCAACAGATGACCTTTACTGGACTCTGCCCAGGACAACTGTACCAGCAGAACAGTACACCAAGATCAATGGATCAGCTCTCAGTGTCACTATTACCATCACTGGTGAAAACAGTGAATGGCTATTTTGCAAATGCAAGGCACAGAACCCTTTTTGTTTCTTGAACGGTGGCAAATTTATCCATGGGATCCACCTTAGGAAAGGGTGTAAGTTTGTGTTATTACCTATTTCCTCCTGTATTTTATGTTTATAGGTTTGGCAATTGTTTTTCTTTTAATTATAATCACTTTTTATATCTGACAGTTGTTAGAACTCGGAATAATAGCAAATAAAACCCAAATTCCAAAAATGTTGGGATGCTGTGTAAAATTTAAATGCCGTAAACATCCATTAGAGCTTGCAAAGCCACATCCCGTTTTTACTTTTCTGCCTACTGTAGTATGGTCAGTGTACTGACTTCCTGACTTCCCTTAATCTTTGAGTTGCCTCTCAGATATTTAAATAACTTTGTCAAAAAAAGGGTTCACATGTACTTTTTGTATGTTGAAAAAAACATATCTGAACATATAAAGATGTTTGTGCGTTGTTTGTCTCAATGACAGATCCTCTGAGGAAGCCTGAAAACCTGACCTGTGAGACACTTCAGGATGAAAAGTACATTTCCACAACATTCAGCTGCAAATGGGATCCAGCAGGACGTCAAAGCAAAGAAAACCCCACATCTTACACTCTGAATGTTGCAGTCATCCTGTGAGTAAACCCCACAATGGTTAGGAAGTTTTGGCAACATTTCTGTTTTTTAGGAATGGTAGAATTGAGTCAAGTTTTAAAAAAACTAACCTGCCAGTGGGTTTAAAGGCCAAATAAAGAACCCAGTTTTACAGTTATCACAGCCAGATTCGAAACAGAAATTGCTGTAGGATTTTCAAATGCCAATGGAGATAAACAAATCATGTGGTACAAATGTATAAACAAGGGGAAGAATAACCAAATCTCAGTTTAGGATATTTCTACAAATCTGTGTTTATTCTACATGTTATTTAAAATACTTGCCCAGAATAAGCCATTTGCACTAACGAGCCCCTATCCTCTAATCGAATTCAATGCTTTGAGCAACACCTGGAAGCCATGAATTACTCAGCTGAGAACATTTATTAGTAGGTTTCAAATTTAGTGTTCTCGATTGAAATTAAATAAATAATTGTGTTTCTCCCTAATTTTATAACTCACCTCTTTTGCTCTCTATCAACAAGCTGATAAGGCCAGCAGCTTTACAGATTCTGGTGACTGAACGGATCACATATTTGCGTTATATATGCCTTTCTTAAAGCATGCAGTGAATGGGCTACAAAGTCAGAATATGTAAAGAAAAAGTAGATTTAAACACAAAAGAAAAAACATGTCTCTAAATGGTATTATAATCTTGTGTCAACAGAGGACGGAACTATTCTGCGAGGACGAATGAAAACACTGCCCAAGTGACGTTTGATGACAGCTTTCCCAATCACATGGTGCTGGAGGTCTGGGTGGAGGCACACAATAACCTGGGAGTTATCCAGTCGGATCGTCTGAGTAAAGATGCTAACTTCTTTGGTAAGATTAATGCATTGTTGTATAAATGAGGTTAGCACTGAGTCGTCCGTCCTTGATCTTACATAGTTTGGTCTCAAACATGTACTGACTTTAGTCACAATTCTGAGTGTGTCTGAAGTATGACAGTAGTGATGATTGTCATTTGTATCTTTTATTCCAGTAAAAACACACCCTCCATCAGACATCAAAGTCATTTCAGAAAAGATTTTTCCGACCTCCCTTGTGATAAACTGGACTCATCCTATTCCTAAAGAATATGTGAAGTTAACCTATCAAATAAGATTCTGCCCAAATGGATCTCAACATTGGATTTATGTAAGTATGGTCTCTATGTTGTCCCTCATATTCATTTCTCTTAAATTTCATTGCATCATTTCAGTAGGAACAGTAGTGCTGGAACTAATAATTACAAGTGTTTCAGTTTTGTTAGTGAGTCAAAATACACAGTCCTGGTACTTAAACACTGAGAACATGCCATTTTTCTGAATTAATTTCACAGTGCTGAAAATTACCAGATTGAATTAGTAATGAGGACATATTTGACAATTAATGTATTGATTGCATTGCATTCCTTGTTCTCAATTTATTTTTACTTTCAACATGATTATTCTCTATTTTTAATAAACATTCAAACTAAGTTATTCGAACAAGTTCTAAGGGCTAATTGCTTTATTCGTTGTAAACAGTAAAACTTTTAATGGAATGGAATGAAATTTGATGAACAGTCAATAGGTATGAGGGGTATCCATACAAACGTCCATGGGTAGAATCAAAGCGGGGAGGTTTTTTTTTTTTACTTCTGAATAGCAGCTCATGGTGCTTTTCTGATTTCAGCAAATAAACTGTATAATTTACAATGCAATATGTTACCTGGATTATCACAACCGGCAACCACTGGTGTCACCACATCAACCAGAAGTGAAATCATAACGGATAAATTGACAGGATCAATAAAAGAAATGTTTTAATTTTCCTTCAGGTACCTCTCGCGGACACTGCCATGGACATACAGTCCTTCAGACTCCAGAACCTTCAGCCATACACAGTATATGTCACTCAAGTGCGTTGCAAAAACGCTAAAGAGGGTGAGGGTCACTGGAGCAACTGGAGTGCCAACGCTACCAAGAGAACACCAGAAGGCCGTAAGTTTTGGGGGGTTTAATTTCGCTTTTACTTGTCTGTCTTTTAAACGACAGCGCTTTGCGGACATATCCGCTTCGTGGCAATTCGCGAAAGCATAAAGCTTTGAAAGCATAATAATAATAATTATTTGTTGTCTCTGTATTTCTTGTCTCTGTTGGCTGTATCTTAGATTGAACTCCAATTCACATAGACCATGTGCACTGACTGCATCGTGGGATGCAAGAATGCAAAGCTGCACAAGCTAGCTAGCTACTTCATTTATGTTAGCATGCCAACGGCAAATGGCAAATCAGTAATATACTTAAAAATCCATAATGACACACCAATTTTTCTACACAATATACCCTCTGAGAAAACTTTCAGTACAATGTACTTATAAAAATGTAAACCATGATCTTTTCCTTAATCTGACCAAACATTGTTGAGGATGTGTCACATTGTTCTATGCTGCCACAGATAGATCTATTTTATATTAACCATACTTGTGGTACGGTGAAACAAGAGGGTCTTTCAGCACAGCCTGGGGGAATCTGCACAGTACTACAGAGCATGTGTACTACATGACACACCCACAAAACAGTTTCAGTTTCATGGTGACAAGTTTATGTGCCAAAACTACTACGTTGGGTTTAGGCACAAAGTTCACTTGAATACGTTTGCAGAAGGATCTTGATTTGGATTAAAATAAGTATGTTAAATCTTATGAGAACCTCCAGTTGTACAACTTTAACACACATAACCAAGCAAAATGGATTAGCAATCTCATAATCCAACAATTTGTGCATGTTGTCGTGATAGGGCAGGAATTCAGCTGCTATGCAAGGTAAAAGTTTGGAGGGGATTTGAGGAGCGATGGGCCTATTCTAGTAATAAGATATTTGTTATACCTGATGATCAGAATACAAGTTCCTGAGACTTTGTATGCACTCCACCTGTACATATAGCACTCACTTAGAACTAAACTAGCAGCACTTCATGGAGCTTTCCACTGCTCAAAGAAAGCCCCACATTTGGCTTGACTGCCACATTGTAGTTGTAGTATTTATTCAGGCGACATAAAATACAATAAGAACAAATAGCACATACACTCTAACATATTAATAACATTCACATAGAAGTCCGTCAAATAATAATTGACTTAAGCTATTACTGAAAGGCACGGGCAGAAGCATAATGCAACATATATGCCTGTCCCAATCAATTTAAGATAACCACCAGAAGTAAAACTAACAAAACAATATTTAATCATTATTCGTAACTCTAGCTTTAAAAATGAAAAGCTCTGGGTCTCAAGGAGTTTTCCTGTTCTCCATGTGTCGACATGGGATCTCTCCAGGTCTTCCGGCGGAGACATGCTGATTAGGAGTAATTGGTGACTGCAGTTCAGATAAACAGTTAAGGATTAATGAATGAATGTAAAACCAAAAACTAGTAACTCACTGTTAAATTTTATATTGGCCATGTTCCATATTTTCAGCCCAATAACAGATATGTTTCCTTTTAATCCCTTTTTAGTCTTTTTTGTACAATAACTTACAAACATCTCATGGTATTTAAACAATGGATAAGTGTGTTTATAATATCCAGCCTTACTGACAATATGTATGGGCTCTTTTCTGTAAGGAGACTTAAATTTATATTTTGTTTAAAGGTTGGCCCCCACAATTCCACAAAATAAGACATGTAGGTAAATGTGAGGGAGCAGGAATTCTGTACACAGCTTAATTATCACTGTAGCCTTAGATTTATACAAGGTTGCTGTTGTCTTTCACCTTTTATCTAGTGTGTGTGTGTGTGTGTGCGTGTGTGTCTGTGTCTGTGTCTGTGTCTGTTTGTAGGCTGCTGAATAATGAATTTCTCCCCATAACAAGGCCAAATGTCTTTTAAAAAAATGCTTTACAAGTTTACAGTTAAGACCTGCTGAATCTGTGAAGTGAGTGGTACATTTTGCAGATTTATTGTGATGACTTTCCTTATTGTTCTCCTTGTTTCTCTATGACCTAGAGCCAACAAGTAAACCAGACTTATGGAGAAGCATTGCTGAGGATAGTGTAAATGAACGTCATGTGAAGATAATTTCTAAGGTAAATCACATTCATTTAAACACAAAACATTAACAAGTTAGAAAAAAAATATTTTTGCTTTTTACAATGATTTATCAGATTGTTGTTGAAAAATTGATTTGCTTCAGTATTTAATAAAAATCACCTCACAATCTATCCAGTATTTTGTAGTTTTGGCACCATTTTGCACTTTTTTTCCAAAGTCATCATAAGATAAGATAAGATCATGTCTGTTATATTGTCTATAACTGCCGGCCAGTAAAGAGTTTGTACTGATTTCAGACTAGAGCTAAACTGTATAAAAAGTCCATATGACAACAAACACATTTCATAAGGTACATTCATTATCAAAGCAAACATTCTAATAAAAACAAAATTTACCGTGTTCACCTGCTGACCAGCGGTTAGAAATTAAGAACGGGATCATAAAGTTTCCAAAAACCAGCTATCTCTCCTCATTGCAAGTCTGCGCTGCTGCAGGAAATTGAGGCGTTTATGACGTCATCAGACATTCAAACAACTTTATTGATAGCACAATTCAATAACCGCAATGTTTTAAGCAATAACTAACTGTATAACCTGTGTAGCCACCCTTCAAGGACTGCATAAATCACAAGTAAAAAGTAATACATAAGTAGACATCACAATAAATAAAAGTAAAGCTTTTTAAACTTTAAGCGTTGCTATGGCAACCCATATAACTATAACAGCGCCAGCTGCATTGTCTGTTTCTGGAAGGGTTTGTACTCACATGAAAAATCTTAAAAAGTCAATGAATTTTCAGAATAAAATAATAAAAAGATTCAAATCCAGTATTGGTTTCTTGGTTTCTAATGTTAAAACACATGCACAACACTGTGACATTTTTATTAATGTAAATAACAAGGTGAGCTTGTTTCAACTTATCTTACTATGAGAGTATCATAAACAAAGACTCAGCATTGACTGCGTTTTTTTGTTTTTTTTTATGCAGACAATGTACAAAGGAATTTGCCATTTTTAGATCTTTTTTTTATAATTTTTTATCCACATAAAAAGTGCTGAATACACAGGACAATTAATGTAATTAAACTTGACTGACTGACTTGACTTTTTCCTATCAGGATCCTGTGTTCGCCAATGGGAGGATAATCAGATTCAACGTGAAGATTCAAGACCCAAAAAACAGAGCCAAGAATGGGAGTTCAGATTGGGAGAGCATCCCAGTCAACAAGTCTAACCAGGGGGAGTTCTCTTTCCTTAAACAGATTTCCCTGGCTGATGAGTCTGTCAGAGTGTCTGTCACCGCTGTCAATTCTGTGGGGAAATCTCCTGAAACATCCTTTGTCATCTCAGATAAAGCACACGGTAGGTGTCCATGTTGAGCCTCACTTTACACCAGTGATGTATGATCAAGGTCAGAGTCAGTGTGCCTCCAGTAACACTGATTAAAAATAGATTTGAAAACAACAGATGTTTCTATGTAAATAACCTGCTTTTGATTCTCAAAATATGATCAAAATTTGTTAAAATCTAAGTAAGAACCTATTTTATGCAAAGATAATATATCCAACCGACAGCTGTGGCATATTAAGATGCCTTTTAAAACAGCATGATAATTGCATAGGTTTTTTTTCCATACAATAAAAGAAAGATACACAGTTTTCGTACACACAGATTTCACCTGTAAAGAGAAAACGTGCAGACATGGCGGAAGGTGAGCATTTGCCCACTCAAGTTAGAAATGGACTGGGAGGTCATGACCCTGACGGGGACGTTGGGCATGCAGATGAGCCTCACTTTGAGAGCTGACAAACATTTCTGACTAGTTTATGCAAAAATGCTTTGCTTGTGCAAAACAAGTGATGCATCAGCTGTTGGATGGCTGGTCTCAGGCCATCATGCAGGTGAAGAAGATGGATATGGAGGTCCTCAGCTGGCAGGATTGATTGTGGTTTGTGCTTGTGTTTGGTGTACTGCCAAGTTCTTAGAAACACCAGTGTAGAATCCTCTAGGTAGTGAAATGAATTCGGTCTTCTATGTATATTAAAGTTTGGGGTTTATATTTTTGGTCAGTGTGTGTGTGTCTGATTGCTGTGCGGTTCCAAATGTTAAGCGCCAAATGACTCAACGCGCTCATTCCCAACCTGTGTACCTTCAGTCCAGAACAAAGGCCCCTGAAGGCTGAACTTTCTTTAGCCCGCTGAGGTGTCTCGTCAAATACTTTACGTATAGATGCATGCAGTTGCTCAACACAGTGAATATTTGACTTTTCTGAGTGATGGGAATGTTTTCTTTTTTGTTTTGCACTGCGGCCGTCATCACTGCTGACTCCACTCGTGTGTGTTTGTGCTTGTGTTTCTGTTACAGAGCTCGCTCAAGTTAATCAGCTGAAGGTGTGGCCCCATGATGGCAAGCTGTGGTTGGAATGGAGGCCCCCCAACCTTCCAGCTCTGTCTGTCTCTGAGTACGTGGTGGAGTGGGTCAGCAGTGGTCAGATAGACTGGCAGAGAGAAAACAGAAATACCAGAAACACCACCATCAGAGGTAATCTCTTTTATTTGTACAAATGTATCTGAGTCAAGTACCCAATTGTTTTGAGAAACCAAACTCTGAAAATACATATATTCTTGCATATAGGAGTGCGAATGGTGTACATTCTAAAAGTGATCGTGGTTTAGTTATTGTCTTTGATTATCTACTGTCATTTCCTCAAGGGCTTCAGGATTTTTTTTTTGTCATTTGTACAAACTGCACACACCAGTAAGGGATCTATTAAGCTTTACATATGTGATGTGACTGTTGTTTTATAACATGTCAGTGGCATGACAATCTGACAGAACTTTGTAGAGATATTACATCAATTATTTGTGTGTTTACAAGTTTTTTCTGTATACCTTTGCAATTTTTGCACTGTGGCTGGTGTCACATAGGGTTAGTCAAAATTATTGTTGTGCTTATTATTTGCAAACTATTTCTGTGCTAAATTTTGTACAAATTGGATTGAGGCCTTAAAGGAATACAAAAAAGTAATCAGAGCTTACTTTGTGACTATGAAAAAACTGTTTTCGCATCGCAGGGTCAAGTTACAAGCCAAAAAGCCACTGCCTTAATAATAGTTATGCCTGCTGGTGCTTATGAGTCATTTTTGGCAGACTTCCTCAGTGGCCCACGGGTAATATGTGTCCCAAGTTTGGTGTTCATAGGAGTGATTGCTATCAAGTTATGTACCACTTTCTGCTTTGACTGCAATGCACCGGACGTTTTCCTAAACCATTGGATTAAAATAATTCTTCGAACAACTTTGTACCTTTGGGTTCTAGAATGTTAAATGCCTTATTTTAAACCTAAAGGGTTTGTCATACTCAAAACTAGATTTGGTTGGAGTATCACTATCTAGTACAACTGTAATACCTTACTCTGAGTTTTTAGGAGTCCACTGGCTTTTTTCTAGAACTAATTTACTTTTTTTGTCAAATCTAGGCAACCTTAAGAAGTTTGTTCGCTACACTGTATCTGTGTATCCAATATTCTCCGGATGGATTGGGAAGCCAGCAAGCATGGAAGCCTATCTGGAGCAAGGAGGTAAGAGCACACTCTGGTTTTAAATGGCTTACATTCTAGTATATATTTCATATATCATAAATGTGCCGATACATTTTTGCAGGAAAATTACCTTCTGCACAGGTGCCAGCAGACATCTGGCTATTTTAGATAATGAATGGATTCAAACAGGGCTACCTAGCTTGCTAATTTAGTCACTGGCTTTAAATGAAAAAAAACAACAAAAAAAACAAAACTTATTTACTCTGAGTTGTTACAAATTTGTACCGTAATTTTAAATCAGTAATGCGGCCAACAATCAAAACTGTTGGTTACGTTTTGAAACTAATTAATTGTATGACAAGTTATTACGTTTAAGCAGTTTCCTCAGAGATGTGGCCACAGTATATAAGAAATATAAAATATACATAAAATTGTTCAACATCTGTTTGATGTTGTGGTTTCAGCTCCGGCAGAAGCTCCAATTATCCGATTGAATGGCAAAGCAGGACGTAATGAGGCAGAGCTCGAGTGGACGGACATTCCTATAGACCGTCGGAGAGGCTTCATCACCAACTTCACCATATACTACACAAGTGGAGCTAAAGTAGAGAGTATGTATCCTGCATTTGACCCAGCTGTACATTTAGTTTTCCCGTGCCACTGCCATTCTCAGTTGCATATTTCTGTTTTGCTCTCTTGCAGGAGTAACAGTGCCAGCTAACACCAGCTCATACACTCTAAAGTCATTGTCAGACTACACCAAGTACGACACTTGGATCACAGCTTACACCATCGGAGGCAGTATCACCAGCTATAATCACTCATTCACCACGCAGAAATATGGTGAGTGGGATCTTACCAACATGAGCAACTGAAAACTTTACAAAAACACACATCATGCACAAAGCCACAGTTTAAGTGCAAGACTCCCCAGAACATTGTTGTGCACCCAGGGTTTGTGTTTGTGTGTGTTTTGGGGAGGGTATTTTTTGTGCCTTGCTCAAGGGCACTTCGTTCTATGTACTGTCTGTCCTGGGATTTGAAGCGGCAAAACTCTGGTTGTGAGCCTGATTCCTAACCTCTTGGCCATGGATAAAGGACACTGGACATGTAGATACTGTTTATGATACCTACAACAATGCCATTTTTTGGCCTTTCTTCAAAAACACGACAGAGCTTTAATTTTTCTCAGAAAAATGACTCTCTACTTTAATATGTTACCTTCCTTTAAGAAACCAAGGAGTGATAACACATTTGTTCGTATGGTGTTTGTTTAAGGATGTTTCTCATAGTATTCTTCATTCAGTTGGTATCTTGGTTTTTGGTCACATATCTTTATGTTCTTTTGACAGCATGGAAAACAAAAAAAGAGCATAAAACTATATTTTATACATCTTATATATTTTTGAAAAAAATCACATTGAATAGCAGCTCAACAGCTTGTTAAAGCTAGTCATTGGCAAATAGATAAATAAATAATCAGCAGTGCTCCATAATAAGGCTCTGAGCTGAATCACAGCTTGCTCTCATTCATACAGAGTAGACAGCTGACTGACTGAAGAGACACCGTAGCAGAACATGTGACATGTTCATGCCTTGATTAACTGAATGTGTTTGCATTCATTTTGACAGCTAAACAGCAGCTGAACTACTATGATGAAAGTACACTGACATGACCTTTTCACTGAGGACCTTGTATTGCTTGTTGCTGAAATATCCTTTTTTTCCCTCAGCTCCAGGAGAGATGGAGGGCATTGTGGTAGGAGTGAGCCTCGGCTTCCTGTTTATTGTTATCATGACCATGCTGCTCTGTTTCTACAAAAAAGATGTGTAAGTTCCACTTAAACATTATCTGCTCATAGCATGTTTTGAAGAGGGACCAGAGTTAATGTGATAAAGACAGGAAGTAATGATAATGATAATGTAATGGTAATGATTAACAAATCCCTTGTGACCTATATTTAATTGAATATAGAACAAAGACAACATATCTAATGTTCCAACTGGGAAACATTTTGTAAATATATCAGTAATTCTGAATTTCATGCATTCTGTTATTTATATTTTTCTCTGCATTTATATTATTAGTTACAGCTGTAGTTTTGAAAAAAAAAATGAGGTTCAATATAATTATTAGAGTATAAACCATAGATGTTTTATGAAGATATTTGACTCACAAGCTGTGTCACAGTTCAGATTCCATTCATACACTTCAGTACCCACCAAATTATCAGTAATTGTATTAAAAATTAAATTAAGGATCTAATTGCAAATGCTGCAGCCTTGGTTGTTGGTCATCACCCTTCCACTACTTTGCAAAAATGGAAAAATGAAATGAAGTGTCCAGCGATTAAAAGTATTTGATTGTTATGAATGCACCATTTGAACTGCATTTTGATGGTCTTGTCAGTATGAATGAAGTTATGCACTTGAAATACTTGAAAAGTATGCAAACTGAAACAAAGCTACAGTAATGTAGGCATCTTAGCCTCAATTAGTAGCCTACCATGAGAATCCAGTGAGTTTTGAATATACAATGTTCAACTCCGCAGTTGAAGAATGCTACAGTGGAGGTGTAAAAA
>JAOWBC010000458.1:54358-66092 GCA_028566105.1 Hypoplectrus providencianus | reverse complement strand
AGAGTGTAGAGCTGGTCCAGTGTTCCACGACCAGGACGAAAACCGCATTGTTCCTCCTGAATCCGGGGTTCGACTATCGGCCGAATTCTCCTCTCCAATACCCTGGAATAGACTTTCCCCGGGAGTCTGAGGTGTGTGATTCCCCGGTAATTGGAACACACCCTCCGGGTCTCCCTTTTTGAAAAGGGAACCACCACCCCGGTCTGCCAATCCACAGGCACTGTCCCCGACTGCCACGCGACGCTGCAGAGACGTGTCAGCCACGACAGCCCCATAACGTCCAGAGACTTGAGGTACTCAGGGTGGATCTCATCCATCCCCGGAGCCTTGCCCCCGGGTAGTTTGCGGACTACCTCGGTGACTTCGGCCAGGGTGATGAATGAATCTCCCCCGAGTCCTCAGCCTCTGCTTCCTCCATGGAAAACGTGTCAGTGGGATTGAGGAGATCCTTGAAGTATTCCTTCCACCTCCTGACGATGTCCCCAGTTGAGGTCAGCTGCGCCCCACCTCCACTGTAAACACTGTTGGTAAGGCCCTGCTTCCCTTTCCTGAGGCGCTGAATGGTTTGCCAGAAATTCCTTGAGGCCAACCAGTCTGCAAGGTCTGTCCAGCTTCCTCCCCCGCCAGCGGAACCGACTCACCACCAGATTGTGATCAGTTGATAGCTCAGCCCCTCTCTTCACCCGAGTGTCCAAGACATATGGCCGGAGGTCAGATGATACGACTACAAAGTCGATCATCGACCTCTGACCTAGGGTGTCCTGGTGCCACATGCACTGATGGACACCCTTATGCTTGAACATGGTGTTCGTTATGGACAAACTGTGGCTAGCACAGAAGTCCAACAACAGAACACCACTCGTGTTCAGATCGGGGAGGCTGTTCCTCCCAACCACGCCCCTCCAGGTATCACTGTCATTGCCCACGTGAGCGTTGAAGTCCTCCAGCAGAGCAATGGAGTCCCCGGTTAGAGCACCTTCCAGTAACCCTTCCAGGGCCTCCAAGAAGGCCGGGTACTCTGCACTGCCTTTCGGCCCGTAGGCCGAAACAACAGTGAGAGACCTCTCCCCAACCCGAAGGTGCAGGGAGGCGACCCTCTCGTTCAGTGGGGAGAACTCCAACACATGGCGGCTGAGCTGGGGGGCTATGAGCAAGCCCACACCAGCCCACCGCCTTTCACCATGGGCAACTCCAGAGTAGAAGAGAGTCCAGCCTCTCTCAAGGAGTTGGGTTTCAGAGCCCAGGCTGTGCGTGGAGTTGAGCCCGACTATTTCTAGCCGGTAACGCTCCACCTCCCACATAGGATCAGGCTCCTTCCCCCCCAGCGAGGTGACATTCCATGTCCCTATAGCTAGAGTAGTCATCCAGAGATTGGGCCGTCGGAGCCCCTGGCCACAACCGCCGCCCAAATCACACGGCACCGGCCCCTTATTCCACCTGCAGGTGGTGGGTCCACGGGGGGACGGGCCCACACCGCTTTTTCAGGCTTTTCCCGGCCGGGTCCCGTGGACGGAGACCCGACCACCAGACGCTCTTCCACGTGTACCAACCCTGGGCCTGGCTCCAGGGTGGTGCCCTGGTGCCCCCCCTCCGGGCTACGTATGCTGCCCGCATATTTGGTTTTCCATAAGGGGCTTTGAACCTTATGGAAAATGGTAAATGTTATATATCTTTATAAAGCTGAAGCCACAATTAAGGTTAAAGGCCCCAATGTGCTGACAGTATGTATGTAACTTGAGTTGTGTAGAGTTGGGAGTGTAGTCTAATTTTCATCCTGCCATATGATCACGACTACTTTTCTGTAAAGTCATACGATATAAAACAATTCCACCACTATCGCTTATGTGTGCCCAGGAATTATCATCCAGGTGTACGTGGAAATTAAATTAACTTTTTCTTGGTACAAAAAGTATAAAAATGTTTTTAACCCTTCCCTACACTTCTTGACTTACTACCCTTTTTATCACATATCTGAAAGAGCAGTAAAAAATTATTAATGTGGCGCAATAAATGTGTTAGGGTGGCTGTGACGAGGTCTGATTCTTTAGTTGTAGTGCGTACTGATATATCAGCTCATGGGGAAATCGGATGGAGTAAGAGAGAGAGCGAGACGTAAATGAATGGTTGTGTAAAGATATACAGCATAACATCATTGGGACTTGAACCAGACCAGACCATGTGCCACTCCACTTAGCTCTTCATAATCGCCTGCACACAAATAGCATCTGAGTAAAATTATGAAATGATGTCAGGGTAAGGAGGGATGTCAGGAAAATTCACTGCAAACCTCAATGTGAGCTTATATGACAGCAGTAACATGAGCAGCTATCAGCTAACTAAGGTAAAACAAAGCTGATACATATACTGTGGGGCAAACAACATAAGCTTGGAAATGAGTTAAGGCATGTGGAAGTCTTTATTCAGTCTGTTAAGAAGACCAAGCTGCTGGAGAGCATGAAACAGTGGAGCACATAACATAACATTGCTGTTGGACCTGCTAATCAGAATCACACATGGAGCCATTAAAGTGCCTCTCAACAGACCTACTACAATAGGTGAGAAATAGAAGGAAACATCACAATAAATGTACATAATACAAAGACACTTGAATGCAGAAATCAGTAAACCTAGCTTAAACTTAAAGTAGCACTTAAATAACTATATTAATGCAAGTATGCCGTAATATGTTAACCCTATATGCAACTGTTGAGACCCTTTACAGTTGCGAAACTATTTGTGCTGATGGACCAGAAATTGATAATAATAAATAAACATTGAATTATGATGTGTTGTGGATATGTTGTTTGGACCAGAGCTATACCACAGAGGCATTTCATTAGTTTGTCCATCATGGACGTGATTTTAATGTAAAATGTATTTTTCTTGTACTTGGCCTCTTAAAAAAGGAGGTTAAATCTCTTTTGTTCTTCAGTATAGTATAACCTGCAGCATCCATAAACTGTCACACTTGCCCAACAAAATAGGGCTTTATCACCTCACTTCTGGAGCACTTGATTGGAGAATCCAACCTGTGATATATAATCTTAATGTATTGTCATATATTTTAACATGATAAGATTAAGATTAATTAAGATTTATTTACTGGTCCCATTAGTTACACATAGCGAACACACCATGCAAGGAGCAATGGGCAGCACATATCTGCGTGCCAGGGCGCTTCAGTCTTTGACCTGTCAGTTGTGGAATTCAGACAGCAACCCTGCAGTAACAAGCCTGATTCCTGATCTCTAGGCCACAGTCTGCACAATGACACAGGGAAAGCAAAACATTCATTATAAGAACACTAAAGTAACTGACCTGTTATACATTTCCTACTTGGGTTTACAAGGCCATGATAGCCCAGTATCTTAGCTGAACATTTTCTCCAGTTGCATTTCAATTACTGGGTTCCTCAGTCAGTCACTTTGACTGACAGAAACCACCCAGCATGAACTCCTGAATTTGCAGCCTGATTAGGCACACCTGATATATGATGTGGGACATTACTATCTTTTCAGTGCATGGAGATTAATGTCTGAACAATACTGAAGTTACTTTATATTTCAAACAAATATTTTCTGTATTTTAAAGAACAACTTACATGCAATTTAATGAAAGCTATTATTTATTCCAGGGTTTTGTGTTTTATTTTGATGCGGCTTGCTTTGGGGATTCAACAAAACTGCATGGGCAAACAACTGCAGAATAAACACAATCCCTTCCATCACTGTGGCAGCAACAGTGAGACAACACGTGGGAATAGTAATCAGGCAAAAGCATGGAAATCAGAGCATATCCATTCCTGATTTGTGCCATAATTAAATATGACAACTGATTTATCTCTGGAATTTATTAAGCTGTGGGAGGGAATTTGTTAGACTGCAAATGCACAGACATCCCCATTTGTAATTGAATCACACAAAATAATGAATATCCTACTTTGTTTAGCCTGGCTGTTTGTCTTTGTTTTATTGTTTTGTTTGGACCTCAAAATTAATTATACCATACATTATGCAAGTGCCTTTGATTAAACCTGGGTGATCATTTTACCAGACATTTCACTCAAAAACGTATTGAATTCTGAATGTGCAGAGGAAAATTCTTGGCTCAAAGTCATGATCAAATTACTTTTTTTGTGCTGATATTGTCTTCTGACAATTCTTATTCCAAACGGGGACATGTTAAATACAAGGAATAATGCACATATATTTCTGCATGGAGGCTCCTCATACACATTTGATTAAATGAAAAATAGCCTTTCCAAGAACTTGTAATGTAAAAGCAAGTTCTATTTAATAATTTACATCACTAGAGACTATTAATGGCCAGGGGGACAGCACGTCTTCACCTGGGCACAAATCTTTTACTTGATCTGACACTATTCTTGAAGCTGTTTTATGTATTGATGACTGTGACCCAGCCAAAATTCAAGATACTTAACCACAGAAAATGTTGCGGGAGGGTACAGTGAATAGGTGCTTATTTCCAAGGCAAGCAACACTTTTACTATTCCAATAGACATTAAACCATGTGTAACATGCCAAAATCACACTGTTTCATATGTTATACAATTATGTCCCAGGTAAGGGAGAGTCAGCGTTAACTCCCCTTTGGAGCTCAAATCAGTGAATTACATTTGTTATAGTCACCTACCCCCTCACCTATTTTAATCTGGGATATTTAGCTGCCTTTAAGCCAATTATAACTTTAACATTAATAACATTAATTTCCTCCCTATAGATGGAACATCCCACATTCCGTAGAGCCCCAAATGGGGCTCTTATTCTTAAGGCCACGCAAGAGGCCCTGGCTTTGGGCCCCCGGCTGCCGGCGAGGCCCCTTACAGGGCAAAAGACCCAAAGGAGGTGGATGTGGAGGCCTGGGCCCACGTCAGCAAGGAGGGTGGCAACACCAGCAACGACACCCTCGTCCTGAGCCAGTGGAAGGTACAGTTTGGCAAGTACCAGGGCAAGACCTTCCACTGAACCTGGCCGCCTCCCACAAGAAAGAGCGAGAGAGGACAGGGTCTCAGTCTCCAGTGATGGCCAACAAGGTAGAGCGATTCAGTCTGATTCATACAGTACATTTAAAAGAGAGATGATCTGTTTAACCAACCTTTGTGAACTTACAGGACGCCCTCACTCGCTACACCTCAGCCTATCCTGATTTTGTGGAGGCAGTCGGGTTCCAAAGGCCACTTGAGGAGGCGTGGGTGAAGTCCCTACAGCTGGGACAGGAGGGACAGGCCCTTGTTGGCTTCGGGGACTTCAAAAATGAGACCCTGCAGGGCCTGTACGAGTCTAAGGACCCCAAAAAGATGCAGTAAATTTGATAATGTAGTTGTTGCAGTGACCATTGATGAGGATGTGTGCCAAATGATGACTAATTGTCTGATTTATAAAGTTTTGTCAACTACCTGAGGAGGACGGCACCAGCTCCTGGCACACAGATGCAGAATGCCGTCCGCTACGTTAAGAGCAAGGCCCAGCAGAGAGCCAGGACTGCTGTCAGCAGCAGCAGCAGCAGCAGCAGTAGAGCCTCTGTCCCAGCCGCCAGCCAGGGATCCAGGAGCTCAACAAAGTATGTGTTTTATGAGCTGAGTTTGATGCATCTGGATAACCTCTGTGAATAAATGTGATCATTTGTCTTAATATTGTGGGTTTTCTTCTGTCAAATACAGGCCCCTGGTTTCCGTGCTTGCAGCCTTTGTCTCCGGGCGGCGTTCTCTGTCTGCGGTGGAAATGCAGGCCAAGGTTACTATATTTTTGTAATCAGAGGACAAGAGGAAAAAAGGTACCGTATGTTTGGGTAAAATTAAAACATCAGTCACTAATCCATTTGCTCACCAATATTCTGTGAAATCACTGCTAGCACTAACGCATCTGCACAGCAATAATTTTCCCGTCCTCATTTCCCTTGTAACCTGCATGAGCTCTCCACCTGTAGCCTGCACCAGGATCCTTTTTCAGTGGTTTTCATTTTTCTTGGTGTCATCCAAACCTCCTTCTGTGCTCCTGTAGTTTTTTGTCGGCAGCTTAGCTTTATGGCTTCATTTAGTTATCCATAACTAATACAAAAATGTCATTATCCATTGAGCTGAAACATTTTACTTCTCTCAGCCTCAGATATACAGGCCCCTCTCTTGCTCCCAGAGCATCCACCTCCTGCAACCACAACACCTGTGAAGGGGGCTGGTGTCTCCGTTGGGCCAGAAGCCCTCGTCAAGCACACAAAGTGACCAGCCCCTTCCAGGAAACCACATGCAGCTGCCACCTCCAGGCCGCCGCCAGCAGCCGCCGCCATCGTTGCCTCGGAGGAGAAGCAACGGGAGGAGGTGCCTGGGCCAGCCTCCCTCCCTCTCAGTCCACCTGCTGGCAGTACAGAGGTGACGCATTCAGACACATAAGGCCCCAGATTACAATATTCCCCTGGCACCAAAAGTGACTTCAATTCTTCAGATAATTAAATGTTTTTCTCTTTTTGTTGTCTCTCCAGCTGTTGCCCCAGTCGTGGCGGCCAGGAGTGGATCGACCGGGTGCTTTTATTCCAGGGACAGCAAGGGGAGGTCTCGGCTCATCCAGGAGCTGAATCTCTGGTGGTACCCTCCCCAATCCCGGCCGGTCTACAACCAGCCTCCCGCATCCCCCGACCCATTCTTTGCGTGTCGCCCGTTCCTGCGGATGCCACACCGAATGTGGTGTCTGCAGCTGACATGCCCCCAGCCTTTGCGCACCGGGTCCCTGACAAAGGCTGGGCTTTACAGGACCATCCGGAGGGTCCTGGACATTGACGGCTGGTGTCTCATGGCCACTGAGTACCTGGAGTGCCACCAATCCAAGAAGAAGGTCGGGGGATGGTCACAGGGCATCATCAGGCAGCTGCCCCTCACCTACAGCTGCCAATTTCCAGCTGGACTCACATACAAGTAAGAAATACCGTATCGTGCGTTTGCGTGTTTTGGTGATGAGGCTGAACGTTTTACATGTTTATTCTCGCAGGCTGTCCTGTGACCTGAGGGACGCACCTTGGGCAACAGCGCCACTCGGCTGTACAAAGCCCTCCGGGAGGCACACTCAGAAGCCTGGATGCGGAGAGCAATCCAGTACCTCGGTGTGTGCGAGCAGTTCCTGTCCTTGTGCGCGGTGAGGGGGCAGTTTCCACCAACGTCCGACATGGAATGCTCTGTGTTCAACTATTGTGCAAACGTAAATATATATATTTTTTTTTTAACTCAGTGTTCATTCACAATCATATACAGAATCTGCTGTTCCATATACAAGGTAACACTCAAGTTACATCAAAGGATATAAGGACTATAATGACAAATAAAAAATATACATTACAATGGAATTAAAAAATAATAATAATAAGTTTAAATTAGTATACCCATAGCAGGGCCCCACCTTTTAGTGAATATATGTTTTTGAATTCTCAAGGAGTATGTTATTTGTTCCATTTGATATATATCCTTTATTTTTTCAGACCACATACTATACGTGGGGGGGAGGTCAGGCTTCAACCACCTTACATATATTACTAGCAACAGCAATTAAATGTATTACAGTAAGAGATATTTTTTGACTCTTCCTTCAATGCCTTTTGGTAATAGACCTAGAAGGGCCACCATTGGATCCATAATTACATTTCCATCAAATATTTTATTAATTGTTTCAAACACTTCCTTCCAAAATGCTTTGAGTTTTGGGCATAACCATAGTATGTGGGTCTGATTACCAGTGTGTGGGCCAAAGTTTCTCCAGCACTTATTTGAGTGTGTAGTGTTAAATTTAGCTGTAATTTCAGGTGTCCGGAAGAACCTCATGAGCACTTTCCATTTAAATTGTCTCCATACATTTGAAGTAGTTACTGAATGTACATCAGTACAAATTTCCTCCCACATATTGTGTGATATGTTGGAATTAATTTCAATTTCCCATTTCTCCTTCACTTGTTCAGTATTATTCAAATTCATGCTCATCAATGTTAGGTAGCCACAGCTTATTAATTTCTTATCCCATTTTTTTTGTTTGTACTTTAATTAACAGCTCTTCAATTTGCGCCGGTTTAGCAACTTTGTCCCAATCTTTATGTTTCAATAAGAAATCCCGTAACTGTAAGTATCTGAAGAAATCTGTGCTAGGTAGTTTGAATTCCTCTGACAGGTGTGTAAATGATTTGAAATTGCCAGCATTGTGGAGTTGATATAAAATAGTGAGTCCATACTTCGACCAGTTCCTGAAACCTGTATCTAATTTAGAGGGCGCAAAATCATTCATATATCCAATGTTTGTAAGTGCTGAAATTGCTTCAGGCAACCCAAAAGTAAATTTTATTGTCTTCCAAATTATTCATGTGATTTTGGTCCAAACACCTATATTTACTTTGCTTGGGTGGATATCTAAGAATGGTTAGGCATGTAAAGGCCTGTCACATAAACTCTTCAATATTTAGCCAGCGTGTATATAATAGGTCCTCGATAATCGATATTACTAGTGGTTTTAATTGAGCAGCCCAAAAGTAGTATCTCAGATTGGGTAGTTTGAGCCCTCCCTTTGCTTTAGATAACTGTAGTACTTTCAGTCTGATTCTTGGTCGCTTTCTCTGCCAAATGAATACTGAAATTAGTTAGTCTAACTTGTCAAAATTTATGCAATTTAGTCGTATCTGAGATGTTGCCACCTATGTCCATGGCCATTGATTTATCCACGTTTAATCAACAATACGTCGTCAGCATACATTGAAATTTTATGCTGTTCCCCATTTATCGTAACCCCTTTTATATTATCATTATCCCTAATCATCTTTGCTAATGGTTCGATACTGATATCAAAAAGCAAAGGAGAAAGTGAACAGCCTTGTCTACACCTATGTTCCAAAGTGAAGCGATCTGAGAGAAATCCATTAACCTTAACTGCGGATTGCGGATCTGAATATGAGGTTTGTATCCATTTGATGAAGTTTGGGCCAAATCTGAAACGTTTCAGCGTTTGAATAAGGTATTGCCAGGAAACTCTATCGAACGCTTTCATGGCATCTAAGGATAATATCATTGATTCCTCTTCTTTGACTTTTGGGTAAATTTCACAACCTTTTAATGTTGTCCCCATAGTATCTGCCCTTTATAAACCCTGTCTGATCGGGATGGATAATTTCTATGATAATTTTATTGACATGTCTTGCCAGAATAGCAGTTAAGATTCGGAGATCTGTATTCAATAATGAGATTGGTCTGTACGATTGGCATTTAGTAGGGTCTTTGCCGTCTTTGTGTATCACTACCATAGTGGCCTTTCTCCAAAAGGGGCCATAGAGCCAAATTTTAATGCATGATGGTAAGCATTTAATAATAAAGGTGATACAATCTCTATAAAGGCCTTAGAAATTTCAATCAAAATTAATTTAAAAATTTTATACCTACACTAGGGACGCGAGCCAGGGCCCAACACTTTCAGACATTCCTGGTCGACGGATTGGTGAGGTGGAACAAGGACCACGCAGTGGCAGCTGCACCGCCAGATGCAGCTGAGGGCCAAGTGTAGTCTTTGCACTCATACAGTGGCCTCCTCAAGCATGTCTTTAACCAGAAGAGCCAAAGGGTGCTTGGCCTTCAAATGGTTAAAGACTTCACTTGGCCCCCCGAGCACACAGGTATGCCAGGTGAAAAGAAAGGCATTTCCCACATTTGAGCTACGAGAGGAAATCCTTATCATAGGGGTCGAGTACCTGTACCGGCAGACCGGCCGGGTGCTTGAGGACATCAGCTTGGACCCTGACACTCTGGACGAGGCTGCCGCTGTGGAGGCGCTGGAGGAGGTGGACGAGGGTATTGAGGACGACGTCGAGGACCCCACCATCTCAATCCTGATACCCCATCCGCCGGAGCGGCAGCCGGGTCAGGCGGTCCAGCTGGCGCACCCAAGTCTGAGCCATCGGATCCGGCGGCCCCTCCTGAGGCCCCAGAGAATCGGGCTCCCGCTTCCCAGCGCCCCTGCTCAGATTCCAAGGACGGCACGCCGTCAGTTTTCATAAATGTCTCATAACGACAGCGATGACGTGAGCATTCTCCTCTTCTCTCCTCCGCCTCAATGTCTCCTCCTTTGTTGTGCTTCCTCTCAGTAGGAGAATATTCAGGGTCCTGATAGCCAGCCATGGTACCAGCATGTCCTGAAGCTGGCCCAGGCCCTGGTGGAAGTGCAGATCCTTCGGGGGCTGTCTGACAGCAGGGTGGACCGACTCATCGCACTCTGGCATCGCTTGCCAGAGTGCAACAAAAAGCGAGTGGTCTACCCTCCCAGACACCAGGAGAGGCAGACCAAGGGGTGGTTCAAGGCAGCGAAGGGGAAGAGCACCTCCTGTCCTGGCAAGGAGAGTACCCGACGGTGAGGCCTTTTAATAATGTAATGTCACATTGTCTTAATAATAATAATAATAATAATAATAATAATAATAATAATAATAATCTGCCGTTCAACTAACACAATCCCCTCTATAGCTCCTTCAGCTCGCTTCTCAGATCGGTCTCGGGCCCCGCAAGCTGGGCTGACACCAGTCACTTGGTGGGGGCCGTCTGCAGCCAGCTCTGCCAGCTCCATCCCGTGGCCACGAAGGTCCATGGGGTCACCAGGACCAGGTGGTCCCTCAGCCTGGCAGACTACGTGGCCATCAGAGAGGCAGTGCTGGTCAGCCCAAGACTGATGGCTCAGACTGAACTACAGCTCTTCGAAATCAACCAGAAGACCCTGGCCCAGTGGTAAGACTTGAACTTGAGGGTTTGTCTGTGAGGTTTGATCTATTTACTACAACCCATCGCTTGACAAACTCAAGAGCTCTAAACGCCCGCCCGCCAGCGTCTTTTTTCTTACAGGTACATCAACAGGCTGCAGGCTCTGGCTGTGGTGCTGCAGGGAACCAGGCTCATCCCCGCAGTGGCAGTCACCTCTGCGCAGCTCCCTCCGGAAAAGGGCTGTCCTCTGTGCAAGTGGGACAAGGACAGCCCTTCCGCTACGACGTAGCTGAGGAGCAACAGCCGGGGCCCTCAGCCCGGTGACCACCTCCTCCCCTCGCCCCCACTGACGAGGAGCAGGCAGGGTCTTCGTCCACTAGGCATCTCCCGGCCGGCCAGCCTCCTCTTCCTGGCTCTCAGGCCATCCCGAGGGCCACCTCCTTCAGGAAGAGGAAGGCCCCTGGAGGCCGCCACCATGGGGCAGACCGCCTCCGGGGGCAAAAGAACGCCAGCCGATGACGCCACACTCGCATTGGAGGTGTGGCGTACTGCGCGTCGGTCGGCGGAAAGACGGTGGAGGAGTGGAAGGAGGAGATGAGGAGGATAAAAAAGGACATAGAATGACCCCCCCCATACTGCCCTCACAGTGCGTCTGCTCATGCACAGCTAGACAGTCAGCAATAAACCACAAGGCTTGACTTTTCTTGTCCTTTAATGAAGTCCTCTCAAAACCGTAAAACTGAAAATATCACAGAGACATAACACAATTAACTTAAACACTGCACAAACATTATGACATCTCAATTAGCATCAACAAAATTAACAAGCTAGCATCTGAGGAAAGCTAGCAAAATATATTAGCAGAAATCACAACAAACTAAGTCTTCCTAACGAAACATACACAATCATGAAACACTGTTCAATCATGTTACTTACAGATAAATATTCTCCAAGGCCAAAAGCGCCATAAACTCCAACAATATATAGCTTCGGCAGACCGTTAACTCTGCT
>JAOWBC010000458.1:24381-37786 GCA_028566105.1 Hypoplectrus providencianus | reverse complement strand
TAAATTTACTATTCATACATAATTTATGTGGGGAAAAAAAACTTTTGTAGGTAAAGAAGGAAATGTGATAAACTGTTGTAAGTTAATGGGGAGTGTGAGCACATGATCAAGTTTATACAGTTTAAAAATCTCATCTGGTGTATATTGTTGAAAAAATACATCAATGAAAAGTGTTTATGTTGGGATTGTGGTTTTTAATGTTGCATAATGCATTATCTGTGTATGAAACATAAGCCCGGAATTACCATTGACAATTTAGGATGTCCATGTTCTTTAGAATAAAGCATTTTTTAAATATGCAGTTACCACATACATGCTACTGTGTTGTGTTGCAATCATTAGATTAAAAGTGGAAAGCTAGGAGTAGAAAAAACTCAAGTGAGTGGGAATGAAATATTTTATCCTAACTGTAAACCAGGATTCATGTTATATTTGAAATTACATAATGCAATATAAAGAAGCTAGCATGAGCTACAGTTCAGTATTTGAACACATTAAATGACCAAATAGATATGCCAAAAAATAACCCAGGCTTGTTCTGGTTCGTGTCACTCATTTACAGGGGATTTGGTTGCAGTTAGCAAAGCACTTTGGCCTCATGGTGTGGGGATTGTTGGCTTGTGGCTCTTCTGTGCTTGCTTTCTCACCCTATTTCAGCTTGCGCTCTGTCTGGGTCCCCCTGCCTCCTCCAACAGTCCAAAGACATGCCGTCAGTGGTGGAAGAAGCATTTAGATCTCTTGCTTAACCCTTTGATGCAAAACATGGGTCACAAGTGACCTGGCTGAGTTTTTATCTTCAGTATGTTTGCAATAATTTAATGTCATCATTTAGATTCAAGGATTTCCTCAATTATTTGTTTTTGATTATCATGCATCCTTATTTTATTTTTTTCCTTTCTAGCTTTTTAAATAAAATCCCTTTTTGTATCACTACCCTTCTAATCCACAACATGGGTCAAAAAAGACCCACATTAATTTTCCAGGTTATTTCATGTATGGTTGAGTGTTGAGTGTATTTTAACATTTACTTATCCAAATACGTAGCAAATACCTTTTTTTTGTTTCTAAGAAATCATAATTTTTATTTTTACTCTCATAAGTTATGAACAAGCACACCTTTTGTATTTCTACATCAAGTTTACACACATGGGTCAGAAACTACTCGCATGCTTTTACTACAGCGTTTGGTAGGAACTGAATTGTGTTCGTGGTTGGTAGTATTAGGACATTTAATTTTGAATCACACTTTTCATTATTAATCTTTCATATATATTTTTGTTCATAAAGTAGGAAAGAAAAATAAAATTAATGATCCGTCGAAATTAAAAACAATATAATTAAAGAATATGTGGAAAATTCAATCATAAAAAAAAAAATATTTCAAAAGATAGATTAAAGAAAAATGTGTCTGCATGAAATTACCTGAGGGTGAATGCGGGTCATTTTTGACCCATGTTATATGCAATAGAAGGGGTGTGCATATGTTTTGCATCAAAGAATTAGATGGAAATACTATTACATCACTGTTAAATTACTCCACTACAAGTTAAGGTCCTACATTTAAAATTGACACAGGTAAGAGTACAAAATTATCGGCACAAAAATATACTTGAGAGTTGAGCTCTGAACTCCACAAGTGCTTTTTTAAATTGCAGGCACACAAAATTCTCAGTTCTTCGAATTGTGAACAGCACCAAACTCCCCAATGTTCTTCTCCCCCCAAATAACAGGCAGCAATGAGCAAAGACACCCTACATCTACACAACCCGTGCCATAACCCAAAAGATTGCAACAACACCCCATATAGCGCACATTGCTTCTTAAAACATATGTGAACAAAAACATAGAGTCTCAAGGCATGCTGTGAAACAACAATCAAAACATTCCCTCAACACGTTACAGTATCAAAAGTAAAAATACTGAATGGTCCCACTCAGTTTGTTGTGTAAATTCCTATTATATTATTAGATTCACAGGATTGAATTAGATGTTTAAGATACGTTCTAATTTTGTAAAGATAGGATTGAGTTTAACGACCGACTCTACTGGTATGAGGTTTAATATAAAAAAAAAGAAGAAAAAAAAAAAGTCACTTCAAATCTAGCTGGCAGCTAAATGCAGTGGAGTAAAGAGTTAAATATTTTCCTCAAAGTATAAAGTTACATGAAACCCACCTCTGCATGCAGCTTAGGTTTAATTGCCCCTAGGTGCAAATGACAGCGTCAGTGGTTGTGTGTCTCTATAGGCCCTTTTATAGTGCAATCCCACAAAATTCTTGCTATGTTGACCTAAAGATCTGCGCCGGCTTTTCACAATAGTGCAATGGGACAGTGCAGCCCGACATAGAGCAGCAGTGATGCACAGCTAGCTCTGTAAAAGTAAATTTTACATACATAGATATCCCACAGACTCCAGCGAAACTAGATTGCTGTCGGAGTCTGTCGGATGCGTGATTTGATGATGCGTCACATATTTTACGCCTTGTTGGTGTGCCTTGGCGAATTGATCCAACAGTACAACCAATTTTACGCCTCTGTTACTACCTCTGAAGGGGTTACAGAGTCGGGATCACTTGATCCCTCCATCCCGCCTCTGGCGCGTTCATACTTCAAGCGAGACATCAACGAGGCACAAATGTCGCGGCTTGAAACAGCAGTATGAAAGGGCCTAATGTGTCTGAACTGCCCAATGATAGTACGGTGTCCTTGGTGTTCGCACGAGTCCCATCTATTGTGTATATTATATTTGCCTGGGGGACAGATGTTCCTAAAATAAAACTTGCGGAGAGCTCGTGGATTGTATGTGGTCATGCCTCCTGTGTTGACAGAGTACCCACTCTGAGACGTTGGGTGGTGCTGTTGCAGCGGCTTAATGCTCGGCCTGCCTGCTTCCAGCAGAGAGCAGTGCGTGGTTGGATGTGAGCGCCACCGATTTGTCTCTACTTCCAGATCGAAGATGGCGGTCTCGGTGTTCCCCGGCGTGCGGCTCCTGTCCATCGGAGACGCAAATGGAGACATACAGCGACACTCGGAGCAGCAGCCACTGCGGCTAGAAGTAAAAAGCACACAAGATGCAGCCCTCATCAATCTCTCCAATGGTGAGTCGGCCGTTCTACAGCTGCTCCTTGGCCTGTGCTAATGCTATGCAGTGCTAATGCTTATGTAGCTCGTGTAGCTTTAGCGATCAAGAAGCTAACTAAACCCATCTTGGGAGACCACGTCGCCTCCTCCTACTTATCACGAGGAGGAAGCACTAAAACTCCCAAATGTTCGTCGTCCGATGTGTTAGAGGCTGGAAAACCCACAAACCATCGCTGCTCCAACACTTCCATATACAGAATATATATCGTTAGCTGAGTTAATCAGTCGGCCGAGTTGTGTGTAACGTTAGTTTAATGCTAACTGTTAGTTAGACAATGACACCAGCCCGGTTCAGCTATGATGCGCTAAAGTGCACCACAGCCGCTTATCGAACTATCGAACGGCGTCTGTCCTTCGTGTTTCACTCACGATTATTTTCTCACACATAAAGACAGCAATCAGGAATATTTGAGCATAGTACTAGTACTTGTGTGTTAGCTTATTTGGACCAGAGGGCATCAGTCCTGACCCGCCGCCATGCACCGCGGTCCGGCCGGCTGCCACTGCTCTAAGGTAGAGCTGCATTCGACCGAAATGTTAACCCGTTCCGTAGCGGAGCGCTAAACACACACACTTATAAAGAAGCTTTTGCTTTATGCTTTGAGTGGCCGTGGTGTTTCTAGAAGTGTGTCGAGTCCGGGCCCTCATTACTTATGCATTCATCTTTGTTCTCATTGGAACAATAGCCCGGACCCTCCTGTGTGGAGGCAGCGGCAACAGAGACGCTTCTCCTCAATTCAATTCAATGGGATGTCCCGCTGAAAAGAAAGAAACAGCTGCGCAGGCCTCCCTCCTTTGCTGGGATGCTCAACTTAAAGAAAAGCTCACCCACATTCATTGTAGACCTCTGTGCATCAAGTTTATATGGGACTGAGAGAAATTTGATACAAGACAGATGAGACCGATTAATGGAAACAGAATGGATGAGCATAGAAGTGCAGTGTTAAGTAGTCATTACAAAGTTACTAACTGCTACGCCACTTATTGACAGGAAATACATAAATATGCTCTAATTTGAATGTTTAGTAATGGGACATGGTTATGTAAGGATGTTGTTGTATGCCACTAAAAATCTGTCTTCATTGGTTGAAAATGACAGAGAATTTAAAAATTACATATAAAGATGTAGTCTGCCAAAGTCTGCCACTTTGGATTGTAACATTTTTTCTTTGTATGGAAGTTAAACATGTTGATAGCCTAAACGTCTCACAAGATCACAACGTTAAAGGGATAGTTTGGGTTTTTGGACATCAAGCTTTATGAAATACTTGCCTGCATTGTAACAGATACAAAGCTATTAGCTGACTTTGCTGAGCTCCTGTGTTGAAGTTCTGGTTGATTCCAATCATAGAAGGTTCCAGCAAGCTGGCATGATCATGAAAGGCCTCCATGGAACAACATGTAAATTTAAAGGTTGCATATTCCTCACAAAAACTATGGTCTTTGTGCATATCAGAAAACCCACTATGAACAAATTGTGGTTGGAACCTAATTTAGGCCTAATGTCTTTGCATCCACTACACTGATGGCAAGGATTTCATAGAACTTGCTGTCCAAAATTTCAAACATCCCCATTAGTATAAATATTAGTGCATCATAATAATCCATAATTTGCAAATTAATATCCATCTTTATAGTGTTGTATTCATTTGCCTCTTTTGTTACGCAGCCCTGTCTTTGAACAGTATTGCACTTCCTCCACTGATCATGTGGAGAAAGTACCAGAGGTTCAGCTTTTGTCAGCCTTTTTCAATGCTGGAAGTGTTGAACTGGGTTAGTAGGCAGGGGATATCCAAAACTCTGCACGTTGGACCAAAAGTGGTCAACACAACTTTGTGTGACTGGTTACTTTGTTGTACCAAGCCCTCCCAAATCATACACAGTGCTAGAAAACAGCTGTCTACCCTTATGGGGCGTTTAGACCAGGTTTGTGGCAATATTGCAAGTAGTCCCATTAATTTGAGCTGGGGTAGAGTGTTGGGTGGTGCAGCAGTCAGCGCTGCAGGGACTGGAAGAAAAAAAGTCCAGCAGCCTGTGGTGGACAAAAACGAAACAGTTTCATCTTTGTGAGAAATGTAGCCCAATATTGTGCTGTTGCTGCCAATCACATAACTAGTGAGAGGTGAAAAAGTTCAGTAAACATCTAGCTTCTTGACTTCTAGACTTCTAAAAGTTCCAGGAATTACATGATGCTTGTTGGAATTATTTTGCAGGGAATTTGACAGCATGTTTCCTGAAACAAGCTCCAGCAGAGATCCTCCTTCAAGTGCAGCTTGAAAAATTGATATAGAAATGCTCTGATGGAAAACAATAATTGTGTAGTATAAAGTCTTATTGTACTACAGAGGGGAGTGTGGTGATTTATTTTTAAGTTAGCAGGTCAACAGTAGATGTCACATATAAATGGTGCACACCAGTTTGAAATATAAATAAAATAAAATCAGATTAAGAAGGTGCTTTTATTTTTACAAGAATCAAAAGTTTCCGAGTTTGACCGTTAGGTATCTTATTTTTTAACTGTATTTAATTATATGTAGGCTTAGCCCAATCTGGTTGGAATGCTGGAAGAATTCTTGTTATTAATGACTCTTCATAATTATTATTTTTCTGTTTCATTTTTGCGTAACTGTCTCTTTGCACATTTATATTTAGGAAACTTAATCAATCAAATTATTTAGGCCTAGTTCAGTTATAACACATGTCGGATGTATATCTTAATTTCATAACTTCTATGATTTCAGAAAAAATTAAATTTTCTCCCCATTCAAATGAAAAGGGAAAGTGACAAAGATAAAGTTTTTTGACACTTTCATGGATTAATTACTTATTTTCTGCTTTCAACTGGAAACTCAATTCAAACCCTAACATGTTCTCTCTGCCCTTAGATGTGACAGGAACTCCAAGAAAGTCCCCTATAGATAGTTATGCTTATGAGTAAAACTCTCTGGAAAATATTAAAAAAGGCAATTTTCTTTATTGCAGTTTGAACACATTTTAACACGATATGCACATAATTCCTCTCAGGTGTCCTCTCATTGTGTAGAAATTAGCTGTGGGAGTCATGGTGTTTAACTGAGAAGCCAAAGTGCAAATGAGGGGAAACAATTTAAGTGTTAAATGCAGTTACCAACTGCAGCAGTAATTTCTGAGACTACTTTCATTCAGCAGGCCTTGATGCTCAGTTTTTTTATACTCTGATCTAAATTTGGCCTATATCAGACTCAAGTGTGAACAGTTCACAGACCCAAAATGACCTGCATGCGCGGAAGAACGATCAGGCATAAATGGGGGACCAGTTATCCTTCATCTGTTCAACCTTAGGGGGTAGTAACGGAGGTGTTACATTGGTAAGACTGTTGAAGGCGGCATCAATGTGAACCAACAGAGCCTGCGAGACGGGCATGATATGTCGGCTATCAGAAACACTTCTCTCACTTGAGTATGACAGTAATTGAATCATGTTAAGCAAAGTGCATAACAACTTTGCTCAAGTATACAGTATACAGCATACTGCTACAGAGAAACAGCCCGACAGTTCTTTCACCATTATCGTTCTCAATGCAGTACAGACTGGTACAAGATCTCAAGCGTCTCACTGCACACATTAAATAAAGGATGTGATTCCTCAGGAAATACAGTCTGCTCCTCGCCTTCTTGTACACAGTGGGGCTGATTGTACTCCAATCCAGTCTGCCCTTCAAGTGGACGCTCAAGTACTTGTAGTGGTCTACCCCTCCAACCTCCTCACGCTTAATGCTTATGGACATGGTCAAGGCTCCTGTTCTCCTGAAGTTGGTTTTATCCACATTCAGGAGCAGGTGATTCCTATTGCATCAGTCCACAAAGCTGTCCAGCAGTTGCAATAGAACTTCTGCAGATCGCATTTATACGGGTACTGAAGCAGGATGGATGTTTTCCATAGCACTAGTACCCTCATCTGTTAAATTATTTTTGCCAGCTGTTCTAGAAGTTGGTCAGTAACCTCTGTCTGTGTCTTCATCTCCAAGTCAATTCTTCTTTGTTCATTTCACGAAATTCACAAAATGGGTTGTGGCCACTGATCGCGCCATGAATTGTGCATCACTTGCATCCACTATCTGCCTCCCCATACGGACCTATTCTCCAAAGATATATTGCTCCTCATCTATATATAGTCTCCAGTCTTTTTCTAACTGACCAAGTGTTATCAGAGTGCTAGTGAGTGCTGTGTTTCACCATTGTGTGCTCTGCTTCAGATCCTGTATACTTAGCCTTCGAGTGTGCAGTTCTGCTGGATTCAATTTTTTTTTCATTTTAGAGGGTCAAGGGGCATAAAAAAAAAACATTTTAAGGTACAGTGAAACCTCGTTTATCGTGGGGGTTATGTTCCGAAACGCAACTGAGTGAAACACACAGTTCCTCTGATTTCCTCTTCCTCCTGATTCTGCTCCGCTGCAGCTTCTTTTTCTACTGAATCAGAACACAATTCGTGTCCATACACTGTAAAAAGGCATAAAAAATTGCGCTAAAAAATCTGCGAAACAATGAAGCCGCAAAAGGTGAACCGCTTTATAGCAAAGGTTCACTGTACATGCATCAATCTTGTGCACTTTGAGAGCTTAGCATGAGCAAACACATCACACATACCGAATCCTTAATTTTGCAAGTTGGACACACACTAGCCAACCAGTGGGTGAATGTAGTAGGCTTGGGGAGCCGGACTTGATTATTTTAATGAGTCATCAAACCACCAGGAGTCAGGAGCTTCTTCATCCTATGGGCTCTCAGACCTTTCACTTGGGATGCCAAATGACTCAAGTTCCCAGATTGCACGCAGCTGCTTGACAATCTGGGCTTCCCCACTGAGCTGAATGTGCATACACATTGTCTCTGTTGTGCTGGACCAAAGACTGCTCATCCAAATGTGCAAATGCTACCAGGCTCCCAATCGCTCTCTCTATAGACCTCTCCTCTTCATCTTTTACTGAATATATTCACCAGGAACTTTAATCACAGCTGAGCATACTCGATGAGTCATGGCTGCCTCAATCTCCTGCCTGTTGTCTTACGTACTCTCCAAGCTGAGCTTCACAATGTTGCTTTTCTTGATTGTCGGATCAGGGGAGCCAAATGTGTTGAGGTTTCCTTCTCTAATGACAGGTAGTTTCCATGCCTTTACTTCATCCTCATGCACAAGGCTTCCCTGACAGCATTCATTTAGAAAACAGCAGACTATCTTCCTTTCTTCTATGCCTAACACCTATGTCTTTGCAGTTTATAGTACCACAGTGTTCTTGCTGTCTGGTTTCATTTTCTCTGCTTGGAGAAATGCTGAGGAAAAATCAGTGTGTTTGTAATCTTGGGAAGCAAAGGTGGGTGAACTCTGTTTTCACTCACAAATGGCTTTGAGATGTCTTTGGTCCTACAGAACCTTGCAATATATGTACAACTGAAACATACAAAAAACCTGCCTTCTTCTACGTCTCCTTGCAGCTTTATTGTCTAGACATTTCATCAAAACAAACGGGAAGCGCTTCCAAAGCCGCTTCTTCCTGGCAGCCGGCAGACACTGGCTGAAGACATTCAGAATCTAATACCATTTCCAACCTAATACTTCTCTAGTACTGTGAAACAGCAGCCGTATTTTTTTAAATATATATTTCGGTGAGTGTACAGATGATTGTTTATTACTGTCCTTTTGCTATTTCTATGTAACTGATTGAGAGATAGGCACAAAAATGTCAAGGCCCTTGTACATTTTATACCAGAGCAAGTGACAAAGGTCTTGGATTTGGCTTAGTGACACCCAAACAGCTTGGTTGCTGCGCAATAACCCCATTACTGTAAGTAGTGTAAGCATGCTTATACATCTCATTCCTCAAGACAGTTCACGATGGCTGTGATGAGACGATACAAAACAAAAACTCACTAGTCATGTTAACTGCCTTTTCATTTTACAGTTTATTACTCCTAATATTTATCATAGCGCAGAAGCATCTAAAACAAGCCCTGTATTACCTTGCAGGATTGCGCAATGTGCCTACCATGCGATTGTCTGGCACCCTATCTGGTTGAGAGAGCATGGGATGTGACAGCTGAGTAATTTTCCCAGTCTGTTCTGATTGATGGGTTCTAGGGAAAGAGAAGACTAATCCAGAAATCCTTATGCTCTGAAAATGTGTATTTTTGACTGGATGGTGGAGGGTCCTTATGTAAGTTTGCATAAAATCTCTGCAGAAATAGCCAACAGTCAGTCTATAGATGTGAAGTAGGAGAGAAAGTCTGTTTCAAATAGCAGGGCTTTAGTTTAGAAAGACGTAGACATTTTTAAGGCACTAAGGAAAATATATTGTTTGCATTCCTAATTTTATATATTTAATGCCTCTTGCTGGCCTAATTCATGACACTATTTGTTCTCATAATGATCTTGGTTTATGATTATGAATGTAGGCGAAAATGGTCCCTCAGATGAACTTTTGACGCCTCATACATGTGAGATGGTTGATTAAATTGTATTTGGTATAATTAAGCACTGGTAAAAGCTTCTCAAAATAAATGACCTACCAGTACCCCGGTTCAACAGAGTTTAAAGTTTTCTCACACACTTGGTGAACAGCTGTTGGAAGAGAAGTGAGGTGCGTGGCTGGCTTCTTTCCCATAACATGGATCTGTCTTAATCTGAAGTGCTGCTCTTGATCCTTTAATAGTCATGGATTAGCCCTGGCTGGGTTATCTAGCTTGGAGAAATATTTTCATAAGGTGGTACAGAAGAAATTCTGAGGTTTCCATCTGCCGTGACAAATGTCTGTTCCAGTTTTAATTCTTGGCCTTTGTTTTTAAATTAACTCCATCTTGGAAACTCCAAGTATTTGACAGGAAAAGATGATTGCAATTCTCCTCCACTCAGGGCTCTCGTTTCACTGTTTCCAATGGACAGTTTAAAGGGTTTGGACTTTTTATGGGATTTGTTGGTAATAAGAAATGGAAAAAAATCTAGTTGTATTTTATTCAATCCAGGGTCAATGAGCCTTGTGACTGTAGTTTGGTTGGATTAATTCTGTCTTGCATAATCCTATTGTGGAATGCTAGAGAATATGGAAATCATATGCTGTGAATTTGGGTTACAGCAATAAAAAAAATCAATCTGAGAGTCATACTTGTGTATTTATCTCTATCAATACCGGTGAAAGACCACATTTCCATTCATAGTATGTGAGCAGCAGAGGGAGATAAAGAGCCACTTTTTACACAGGAGTAAGCTGTGTTGAATCTGAAATGAAAGAGCAAATTTGTGCCTCACAGCAAGAAACGTCTCTATGGCTGTCACTCAGAAGGCTAAAATTGCTATTTTAAGGCTGAACGCTCATTTTGTGTCAGCAAGTGAGCCACTTACCTATTGACTCCTTTGTCCAGTTGAATAAGAAAAGGTGTAAACAAAAGTCAGGTGAGGCAACATTAAACACAGTTTTCTTTTTGTTTTGAAACTTTTCTACCCAGGAGAGGAGGCGAGTGTGTTCAAATGTTCCGTTTCCAGGGAGACCGAGTGTAGCCGCGTGGGGAAGCAGTCATTCATCATCACACTGGGCTGCAACAGCGTCCTGCTGCAGTTCTCCTCACCTGCAGGTACACACTAACAACACAAAATCACTGCCGCATGCCGTATGTAAGCAACACACGCACTGCATGTATTTTTTGTTTTAGGTATATTAGCACTGTGAAATCCCACCAGCCTCCAGCACGGCTGTGTGTAACCTCAGGAGTGAGCCAACAGGCCACAGTCTGTTGTGTAAGCGCTGAGCCTGTCTTCCCACACACATGCCCCACTTCCCATGGAGTCCACCAACATACATTAGCACCCTTTTGTCCCATGGCTTAACCCCTCCCTTGAGAAGTAATTATCCAATCATACATGAGCAACAGATTTAGACATTTGCTTATGTTGAAGCTAAACATAATTTCATCAGGAGTTGGGATGTAATAAGTTAATGTGCGTAAGGCTATTATTTAATTGTGTTACCTGTTCAAGACGTTAGCCTGTCCCACTCAGTGGCCTCCTATGTACAGTATCTCATAACAGTGAATACACCCCTCACATATCTGCAAATATTTTATTATCCTATATATGAAGAGAACATGAAGAAAAGACAATGTAATGAGGTCAATGTACAGCTTCTATCACAGTGTAAATTTAATGTCCCCTCAAAATAACTCAGCACACAGCCATTATGTATGCATGCATGTACCCAGTGTAATTGTCCCCGTGTGTGTTGGGTTTCAGACTTTCAGTCGTTTTATAACCTCCTGAAGAACAGTCGTGGACATGTGAATGAACGCTCAGTGTTCAGCGAAAGAACAGAGGACTCCTCTGCTGTACAGTACTTCCAGGTGAGAGGTTGTTGTAATAATGGAAATTATGTATGGAAAAAAATCTTTGATACACGCCATTGTTTTGTCGTACCATTAAGACATTACCCCAACATTCACTTTGTTTAAAGTTTCACAACAGGAGCAATCTTTGTTGCAAATCAGAAAAGACCAATGTTTGACCAGATATTGCAGGAAACTAGGTAATTTCAGAGAGTTTACATGGGTTTTAATGCCTCTGTATTAGATATCCAGAAGTGTCTCTTTGTGTCCACAATCATTAACCCACCATGTCCTGCGCCTTGACTTGGTGAAAGGGCTACCAAACATTAAGAATAGCATCACTAACTTATTTCTACATGGTAGGTAGCAGATTCACTTCAGCACATTGAGTCTGTTCTTGGACATTTGCTCCTTATTCTTCAACATGTGAACCAGCTGTCTCAAACATTGGCCCATCTGCTCATAGGCTTGTGTTTTTCTCTTTTTTTAAAAAACAAATTATTAACAGCATCATTTAGTTTTTCCAGGTTGATATTTTACTCATTGAAAAGTGATTTACGTATGTCCTTACAGAGGCGGCTTATACTATATTGACTTCATTCAGATGAACATGCTCATTCAGATGTTAATATTAATTTCTCTTTGCAGTTTTATGGCTACCTCTCCCAGCAACAGAACATGATGCAGGACTACGTTCGGACAGGAACTTACCAGCGGGCAATTCTTCAGAACCACACTGACTTCAAGGATAAGGTAACCTTGTACTTCTGGAAACATTTATATTCCACATCAGAGTATACAGTCCACTCTTTATTATGTACACCTGTTGAACTGCTCATTAACGCAAGTATCTAATCTCAGCTACTCAGTGCATTTAGGCATGTAGACATGGTCAAGCAACCTGCCGTAGTTCAAATTAAGCATCAGAATGGGGAAAATGGGAGATTTAAGTGATTTGAATTTGGAATGGTTGTTGGTGCCAGGTAGGCTCTGTGCCACCCCAAAGTAGCTTAAGGTTATTTATTTGGATATACAGTTTCTAGCATCTTTATTGAAAGGGGACTGCAGTTCTCGCTGTAAGTCAGTTATTCCCTCTGTTTTTTCACTAGGTGGTACTGGATGTCGGTTGTGGCTCGGGGATTCTCTCCTTCTTTGCAGCCCAAGCTGGAGCCAGGAAGGTCTACGCTGTGGAGGCCAGCACCATGGCACAACACGCTGAGGTCAGATAATTCTTCACATCAATTCCCTGATGTTTGCTCTATTCTGACCAATCCAGGGCAGGATTTCCAGTCCGTGTATTAAGGCAAGCTCTACTTTGCAGGTGCTGGTGAATAGTAACCGTCTGGGGGAGCGCGTCGTTGTCATCCCAGGGAAGGTGGAAGAGGTGACGCTGCCAGAGCAGGTTGACATCATCATCTCAGAGCCAATGGGCTACATGTTGTTCAATGAGCGCATGCTGGAGAGCTACCTGCATGCCAAGAAGTTCCTCAAACCAAATGGTGAGGAGGTTTCCATTTCAGAATGTATTTTTTTTTTCAAATTGTTTTGTTTTTGTTAGGACATTCTTTTACAAGGTCAAGAACTTTTTAGAATCTGGTTTGTATTTGAGGCATTAGAGTATTAGATTTGTACTGTCCCACACTGAGGACAAAAGCCCCCAAAGCACAGGGGGCACAAGGTTTGGTTATGGATATAGTACCCTGGATGGTGAATGAATTCTGCAGTGATGTTTGAAAGTGTAAAAAAGAAATGAAACAACAGATGAACATGGGACTCTCGATGGGCAGGTGCCATGAGTTTGCTGTCCCCCACTTGGACTGGATAAATACTTGTTGAGGTTTAAGTTCCAAAGGGTATATGAACATTCTGTTAGAGCATGGACATCATACCAAAGAGAATATATATGTGTGTGTGTGTGT
>JAOWBC010000458.1:5963-24281 GCA_028566105.1 Hypoplectrus providencianus | reverse complement strand
AGTTCCAAAGGGTATATGAACATTCTGTTAGAGCATGGACATCATACCAAAGAGAATATATATGTGTGTGTGTGTGTAAAAATATATATATATATCTAAAAACTCAAAATGTCATTCTATCTCTGAACTGAATCAAAGCTCTGATTTTTGATTAACTTCCTCTGTGTTTGTGTCTTTCAGGTAAAATGTTTCCCACTATTGGTGACGTCCATCTGGCCCCCTTCACAGATGAGCAGCTCTACATGGAGCAGTTCACCAAGGCCAACTTCTGGTGAGTGAGGAGGGGAGGAGGCTGAAAGGGACAGTGGGAATGAAGGGAGCCACAGTTCAATTGCACCACCCAAAATAAATGTCACATGTCTATTAAATGAAGTTATGATGTTACCTGGGTTTTTGTATAACCTTAAGGTCACAATTTTTCAAGTCTGTCTTAAAAACCATGTTAAGGTGCCCAAATTTATATTAGTGTTGATTTTTGCCGTTATCATTCCTCTTGCTCATACTTACACTGTAAACCAAAACTACCAAAACCAAAACTGTGCCCACTGTCAGTTACCCAGCTTTAATGCAGCTTCACGCTCTGCTTTTTCTTCTGCATTATATAGTTACCAATTAGTCTGGACTCACAAGGTTGCTGGGTCAAGTGTGACACCTGGTGAAAAAGTTCAGTATTTCTCTCCTCTTTGGTATTTGGCTTAATTTCTACCTGGTTTACACTTGTTCACACCGGACCAACCCCAATATCCCCTGACTTTTGCTATCATGAGATGAACATTTGTGGTGTTGACAGTAATTTATCAACTTTGACTGTCTTTACAATACGACTTTCTTTTCTGCCATACCCCCAGCTGATCAGCTGGTTGCTTAGCTTTGTTTACATTTACATCTGAAATAGCAGTGTTTGTATCTTTTATTGTATCGAAAATCACACAAAATACTCAGAATTATAGTATGGCATGCTGTGAAAGAAACATAACTACAGAATGCAATAATTTACTTATTCTTTGTGACCTGCATTAAATTTAATACCTACACAACAAGATATTTAGACTCATTCTGTATTGAATGCATTCTGTTTTTAATCACATTTTACACATCATCCCTGCTTTCTTTGGAATTCGTCATTGTAGTTTTTTCCCCAAAGTTAAACAGAAGCAGGAGAGCCATAGCAGGAGCAGCCCGTGCTGCACCTTTTCTTTCGGGCTTTAGCCACTGTGGCTAACATTAGCTAGCTGACCCACTGAAGCTGACCTACTTGGAGGGTGTCAATTTGTAACTTGAAGAAAATGACACTTGCTGCCTTATGATCAGTTACATTATCATCTTGGTATTTTAAATACGTTAAATACGTGATAACATATTTTGTCAAAGTCAAAGCACGTATGAGATGTCAGATGCACTTATTTAAAACCAAAGGATCAAAATAAAAGGCATTGAAGGGTTTCCTCTCTTCTTTAAAATAAACAGATGAAGCACACTTAAGTGAAAGATCACATAAAATAAATAGGCTGTATGAAATAAAAGTGGACACTGAGATTGCTCCTTCGATTGTTTTAAAACGCAGTAAAGAATGATTTCAGTAGAGTCAGCTTCAGTGTTTCCCTTGCAATGAGGGGATTCTGTGGCATGTGACACCATATGAAAGTTTAAAAAAAAAAACAATTATCACCCCTTTATGACTAAACCTCATGTCATTTATTTGATAATGTGAAAGGACCCGAGTCTATACAAGACTCGGGTCCTTTCACACTGTAATAAAGTGATTTTCTTACATGTTAACAAGAAGTAGCACCAGTTATAAATGACATGTGCCCTCAGGTACCAGCCATCCTTCCATGGTGTAGACCTCTCTGCCCTGCGGGGAGCAGCAGTGGACGAGTATTTCCGGCAGCCAATTGTGGTATGTAATCCTCTACACACACACATACACACAAATATGTCTGTACGGTGGTTGGTTGCTGGTGTTGGATTTGACTTGTGTTTTCCTCCACAGGACACGTTTGATATCCGTATTCTGATGGCCAAGTCAGTCAAATACACAGTGAACTTCCTGGAGGCCAAAGAAGAGGATCTCTACAGGTGTGTGTGTGTGTGTGTGTGTGTTTTTGGGTGAGCTGTTGATGTGTGGAATAAATGTATGTGACACACTGTCTTTTCCCTGCCTTTGTTTTGTGATCCAGGATAGAGATTCCCTTTAAGTTCCACATGATGCACTCAGGACTTGTGCATGGCCTGGCTTTCTGGTTTGATGTGGCTTTCATGGGATCTGTGTAAGTCAGCCAGTCAGTCATAGATACACAATGCCCCCGTACGGAGTGTGTTGAATTAGCTAACCTCTCACCATCTCTGTGCAGGATGACAGTGTGGCTGTCCACAGCGCCAACAGAGCCTCTCACCCACTGGTACCAGGTTCGCTGTCTGCTGCAGTCTCCTCTCTTCACCAAGGCTGGTGACACGCTGTCCGGCACTGCCATGCTGGTGGCCAACAAGAGGTATGATGCGTCTAATTGTAGTCCACTGTGGCATGTTGGTCTAGCTATTTCTTGTGCCCCTTGGTTGTTCAAAATATTTGTGTCAGACATCTTGCTGACTCACATTGTCCAGACAAAGTGAACTTACAATCAGTAGGAAACGAAAAACTCATTGACACTGACTGGGATAACCTGAGGGGCACCAGGGGCTGAGGTCCCTCGTCTTTTCATACATGCCCTGGCAATACCAGAGAAGAAGTCTGGTCTCCTGAATTATAATGCCAATCACATAAACTTCCAGTCATTCTGTTGTACACTTCAGCATCTCTTACTGCTCCACTCTGAAGCAATCATCAGACAGACAAAACCTGTTTATATGACATGTATATGCTTGTCCATGCAGTGGTATTGCTTTCATTTCCAAACATACCGTTTCAAGCTATGATATTTACGTCTCTGTGACATTTTGCCTGCAATCTCCACATACCAGAGACCTTAAAGCAGGGGTCCCCAAACTTTTTCCTGTGAGGGACAAATAACTTTTCCCTTCTCTGATGGGGGCTGGGGTCAGTTTGTAACAGAAAAAATGTGACGATTGCAGGGGTGCCTAAATGTAAACATTCATTGTTTTCCAGAAAGCCACTCATAACTAAATATTAATAACCCTTTCCGGGATAATTGTTTGACCACTACAGGTTGAATACCCTGCATTATGAATCAATTTTTCTCTTAACTAACCTTTTCGCCATTATTTCGTTCGATTTAACTGGGGCTAGTGTAGGATTCGCATGGCCAGACTCACAATAAAAAAACTCACAATGCATCTCTGGTATTGTTCAGGGGGCCAGGCCAAATGTTGAGGCAGGCCTTAGTTTGGGGACCACTACCTTAAAGGGAGGGCAGGTATTAAACTCATAGATAGATAATTAATATTAAAGTTGAGTTGCAGGGTTTAGGGTTTTAACACATTAGTTACCTTTAGAAGAGCTGAAAAGGTGGATTTTGTTAACTTCAGACAAAGCAAGGCTAGATGTTTCCACTTGTCTTGATTCTTTGTGTTTAGCCAAGCTAAGCTGCTGCTTGTTGCAACTTTTTTTCTACTGTGTGACATGTGAGAAGCCATTTCCTTATCTAACACAGAACAGGTGTTTTTCACACATAAACACACACAAACAAAAAAACTCCCTAAAGGCTCAAGGGCTACCATTTGTATCACCAGGTCACATGCTTGGAAACCAGAAATGTGTGACTCATACTAATAAGTCAACTGATCTCCTTCTCAACAGACAAAGCTACGACATCAGTATTGTTGCCCAGGTGGACCAGACAGGATCAAAGTCCAGCAACCTCCTGGACTTGAAGAACCCCTTTTTCAGGTGAGTTTGCCTCAGTAACACACTTGGATCTGGATGGGCCCATTTGACATGTGAGATGGGGAGCGTTGTGTGTTAGTACAAGATTAAATGTGTGTGTGTGTTTGTAGGTACACAGGCACCACCCCCAACCCCCCTCCTGGCTCACACTACACCTCCCCATCCGAGAACATGTGGAACACGGGGACGGCCTACAGCATGAGTCAGGGGATGGCTGTATCAGGTGAACACACAAACAACCAGTCCTCCATGTGTATACAGGGGACACCTGCATTCTGTAATAGCATGGACATATAAGGTCAGAATATCAGTGTTTGTTCCAGTTTTCCAGTTCTCTTTTCAGGGCTGTGGAATAATACTTCTTCCTAACAGATCAGCAGCATCATTTACAATCCTTCTCCTTAGGCAGAGACTTTCTGCGAAGTCTGAGTTAAAGATGGTGTCAAAGTCTGGAGCTTTGATTGGCCTATAGCCCACAGAGACATTACAATCGCCCCAAAAGTAGAAGTCACTCAGATCCTTACCCTTGCCCATTTTTCCACCTTCCTACACTTCAACTTCAAGGACCAAATTTTCACTTGCTGCTGAATATATCCCACCAACTCCCAGGTGCCCTCGTTATCAATTATCAGTGTTATAACCACCTCGCAGTGGTTATTGTGTGTGTGTATGTGTGTGTGTGTGTGTGTGTCTTTGTCTGTGTATGTATGTCTGTGTACAAACACAATGGTCTCAACTTAATACCACACAGTACGTATGTGCTCAGTAAAGCCATGAAATATTATAATTGTTTGTGTGGTGTTGGGTTGGCAGTTTTATCATATTCTGTTTCACATTAACAGTTATGGAGAAATCAAAGTATGTGTTGCATTACTTTCTACAATTGGAGAACGTTCCGTTGTGCCTTTTAATGTAAACAGACCATTACAGGTCTCATTTGAATGCTGGGTTCAGCTCAATATTCTACTTCTCTCTGTGTTTTGACATTTAATCCACCTGTTGTATCTCCGTCAGTACATTGAATTCGTCACTGCCAGTGCTGCTGTGGTCCCGAGTCGCATGATGTCAGCTGGGCCTGTGCTAAGCAGAGCTGTTTATAACGAGAGCTCTGTATATGTTTGCTTTCTAGGAGTCGGTGTTGATTGATTTGCTGTGTTTCTCTGCCCTCCAGGGATGCCTGCAGCTTATGACCTCAGCACAGTCATCGGCAGTGGCCCATCAGCGTCTCACAACAACCTCATTCCCCTGGGTAAGACTAAAGCCTCAGAAAACCTTTCATAAATCAGAAATTTTCATGTTTTGTGACAGTGACAGATAAAAAAAAAAGACATTATTACATTTAAAACAGGTTATATCTTAATGGTAATCATAACTTCAAACATTTTTTGTGAAAACGTAATTATCAACTTATGCTCTCTCTCTTTAAATATTTTATGACACAAACTATATTTCTTTCATCTTCGTTTTTGTGATTTTCTTCACCAGAAATTTTAAATTCTTTCATTGCTGACACATGAAATCAAACTTGAATCCTTTTAGAGATTTCCTTGAAACGCTTCCTCAGACAGTCACTCTGCCATCTGCTTGGTTGTCAGACCAAAACAGTTAGAGTACCTTGGCCAGTGCAACATATTGTGTTAGAACAGAAATCAGCAGGCTTAAATCTGTAGTGCTGCACATATTAACTGTGCTTTCCTCTCTGATTTATCACAGTGAACACCGGAATTGTAAACCACACCCACTCCCGGATGGGCTCCATCATGAGCACGGGCATTGTCCAGGGTACGTCAATCTGTGGCTATGTGAAACCCATGGTATGAAAACAAATGAGACGTGGACAATGAATCATGATCTACTGTTTTCTCTGTTCCTCCAGGAGCCACTACGGGTCAGTCGGGTCCCAGCAGCAGTGGTACTTACTATCCTGTTACCAACCAGTTCACCATGGGGGGGGCAGCCATCTCCATGGCCTCACCTATGGTCATCCCCAGCAACACCATGCATTATGGGAGTTAAATTGAAGACCTCACGAAACCTCCCTGCCCCCTGCATGACAAGAGATCCCCAACCTCACCCAGTGGAGCCCCTCAGTCTGCCCCCGCCCTTCAATCCTGACTGACGCACCAACTGCAGCCAAAACCAATATACCAAAACTAGTGCTGAGCTGGCACTTCCTCGTCATTCTCCTGTGTTCAGTCCATCACGATATCCACGGTCGAATTCTCTCGTATCCGTCCACGTACTTGTCTTGCAAACAGACGAAGCCTCATCCCCCCCCCTCGGATCCGTTGGGACTTTTAACACTATACACAGGTGTTATTATTTATCGCCTTTCTCTCTCAACATGTATCTCGATCCCTCCACTTCCCCTCCTTTCTCATGTTTTTGTCATATTGACCCCCAAAGTGTTTGTTCAGCCTCTACAAGTCAACCTGCTGCCAGATACCAGCACTAGTCTGGTCCACCAGATCCATACTCGAGTCGGACTCTTCCATCATCCGTATTCATCTCTGGGCTTTTCACCGATCAAATCTTCAAGGCCCCACAGCACTTGTCTCAAAAGACTGACTCATGCAGACTAAACCACAAGTGAAAATAATTTCCGTCTTAACACATTACAATCTACTCACACAGTTTTGGTTTTAGGCAGAGCCAGATATATCAGGAAACTGAAGCCATCTGGGCACCCCAAGGAGTATGAAAAAATGCTTTTTTGTTACTGGTGATCTGTAGTTCTGGTCATTACCCAGTGTGTAGTTCTACTTAAAAACAGGTGTTGATCCAAACATCAAGTTTTGGGAGAACCGCATGTTGGTCACCTTCCGTGCTCTCTAATGTAGATAATAGCTTCTAAGGCTCTTTGCACTACACTGGCTGGAAGTGGGCTCTATGCTAGCATGTCAGCGTACATCACATGAAATGATAGTCAGCCTCATGGTCACATTGTGTATATTTAAAGCTGCATCAATTCATATTTTTCATGCTAAAAACCAGCGTACAACTGAGGGTTACTCCTCTCTGTGGCACATTTTACATTGCACACCCATTTGATCCATTGTTAAATGCAAATATCGATTAGTGCAGCTTTAGATATGCTTTTCCAGCTTCCCCTTACCTGTGATGTGGTTAGCCTAGACTAGCTCAACGGCTGTCTTTATTTTGTGTCTTAGTTTAACTCTGTAGTTAATTTCATTTTAGAGCAGTGTGCGAACTAACGACAGGCAGCATCTCCTAGTTTCAGTACCGTCCAAAGTGAGCAAAAAGAGCTGCAGAGTCAGGCTAACATTTAGCCCTAGAACTGACACGTATCTCTGTACCAGACTCACCGAAACTGAATTTATCTGTGGGTTTGATAGCAAACACACATATTTCCTGAAATGCTGGATGATTCAGAGCTGCTGCAGGTTCTTATTCTCTCACTTTAAAGGTCAAGGCTTCCAATAGGTCATAAGGTGTATGACGTCATCTGAAAGGAAAATTGATTCTAGCTGTTTTGAGTGACCAAACGTGTCCAGCCTCGTCATGGCTGCACCCCACTGCCATCCCATCTCTCAACATCTGGGTCAAAGACTTCTGTCTCTTCCCAAAAAGCATTTTTCCTGTTGCCTTTAGTTGTACACACACATAGGCCTAGTAGTAGGCAGTAGTTGAGTGAATATTGAAGTTCAACAGATGGTGACCAATGGGACAGTCTGCCATAAACTTTGTGGCAGAGCTCCGTCAGCGGTTCTCTTCATCCAGCTGACAGGACACATCAGCAGCTCTTCCCCAGACACTCATTTGTTGAGCCAGATTGTTTCAGCACAGTATGAGAAGAATTATTCTCAGAATGAACCGGTAAGGACCATTGAACAAGGTGGCAGCCAGCTGTCTGCCAGAATGAGAGAAGCTGTGCTGGATTGGCAGTGTTGCCGTTTACATCATCCTGTCTTTCCCTGCTTCTCCTCCCAACCTCCTGTGAGACTGAGACTGTCAAAGAGACTTCAGTGTTGAGGTGTGGGAGGCGAGGCCAGTCCTCCCGCCCTCCCTCTTCGTCTGTCCACTATGTATGACCTCCAACATATCATCCCCTTTTATCAGTCATGGAGAGAAGGACTGACACATGTATTCATTGCTTCCAGTGTCACAAATATTGGACTCGGTTCATTTGGAATTTTACGTGTAGAGGAAAAAATGTCTCTTTGTAGGATTAATCTTTTTTGTTATCTTTATTTTGTTTTTTCTTTCACAAAAAACAACAAACAATGAAAAAAAGAAAGCAAATTAAATGTGGTGGAGATGTTCCAAAGGCATCCTGGAGTCAGCTGTTGTAGTACTTTAATGAGTTAAATGAACTGTGGACACAGTCGGTGTTTACTGTGTGGTAGAAGCCAATAGCCATCATGTCCCTTTGTCATTGAATCATTTCTCTGTGTGGTCAAGTAGTGGCATCACTTCTATCATGGAAAAGTGAATGAGGAACACTGTGTGTCATGTTGTGTCATTTCTGTGTCGCCCAACCAGTAATAAGACCTTTGTCACTGTCTGACTTGGACTCTTGGTCTCTAGACAGTCTTAAACGGAGATGCTGTCAGACCAGATGTTGTGCAGGCGTTTGTCAGCTCAACAGTGCCAGCAGCCATTCATTATACAGGAACAAGTGGAAACTAGTAAATATTTTGATGGCACTAGTAGTAGACCCTTTCACAGCCAACATCATCAAAATATGCACACGCGTGTTGGCAATGGAAGTGATGTTTTGCCTCAGCCATTCAGAGAAGTTAGCAAGCTTTAACATTGAGTTTAATCTGCGAGGAGCATCACAGGTTGTACGCTGCCGGTGGACTCAACTTCTACAGAATGAAATCACAACCGTCATAGCAACAGGTTTTTCAGTGTGACAAGGGACCCAGTGACTTCTAGTCCAGTGCATCTGTGGTTGCTTGTAGTAACTGTGAATGGTTGGTGTAGATAATAACACATATGGGTGTTTATGTAAAATGCATTGAAGTTGTATTGAAGGCTTTTACAAGGACACCTACATGTTTGTGTTTGTATTTTCAACAGTTGCCGTCACTACAAGCAGCAAAGATACATTCAGCTTAGTCACCAGTAAATACAGTCACTCCTTAAATTGAAACAGTGGCGGTAAGCCCCACGTTGACTACCACTGGACTGATGTTTGTAGCACCCATTTTAAACAATAAAGTCCAATCTCTGAGTGGCTGTCATGGTATTTGATGTTCTGTATATGACCACCGACAACACCTTAAAACATCTAGTGACTCTTCTGTTTGTTATTAATGTTACTCACTAGTGTCTTCAGTCAATCTATGTATATGTGTGTCCGATGAATGGTGGCCCCCTTGGTAATCTACTCACTTCACTTCTACAAACTCACCATCAGCACATGGATTTAGAAGTTGGTCACCATATGCTTAGGTAACATGTGACCTTTGGTGGTTAATGTGCTTACATAGCTGACAATCTGTTGTACTAGGCCAAAATTCTGTTGCCAGACTGCGTGTGCATGCTAACTTATATCATTATTATTTAGAATATGTGAATGGGTCTATAGATTTAGAACCTACGGTGGTCAGGAAGTGTCAGGCGATTTGCAAACTCAAAACGCTTCGCGAAAGCAAAAAGTACAAATGCCAATGGCCGCAGCACAGATGGAAAAGAGCCACAACATGAACGCAAAATATGGACAATGGAAGCAGAGGAGAAGCACACCCCTCACCCCCCACTACTCTGCTGTCTGTCTGAGGCTTTTAAGAAGCAGTCATTCAGAAAAGATAGCATTATGGTGTCAGGCTAACCATTAGCCACTAATGTTAGCCAGTTGCTTCATGTCTCAGGTTTCTCTGAAGTTCATTCAGTCAGAATAGTTAATGTGATATTTTAATAAAATGTTAGCCATTAGCTGGCCGATTCAAAACTCCAGTATCCACAACGACTTGTGGATGACACTGATGAAGGCCACTAACTGGAAAGCGATGCTGAAGTTAGGACTCCTACAGAAGTTTCCCTTCTTCTTGCACATTGGAAGTAGGTAAAGCTCCTCGTCCTCTACAGTGCTGTGGGCTATAACTGATCCAAACCAAGCAGGCGTACTGTCACGGCACAGCCAAGGATGACTACAACAGAAAGCACCTGAACAGCCAACACTGACAAGGCGTGCTGCTTCACAATGTCAGTGATGCTTCCATAGGTACTGGTGAGTGTGGTCCTACAGAGGCAAGGCAAGGACTGCAGTTTCAAAACCTGTGCATCAGTGAGTTTTAATTTAGGATAAAAAATATTTTGATGCATTAAGTAGCATATTGTAGTGCTGGCATAGCTGTTTCACTGGTTGCCATCAACATGCACTGTAAAAGTGAATTTATGTCAGATTCTTAAATAATGTATGCCAGTAGCTGTACCCAGTAAAGTGCAAATCTGAAGTATGCCATAATCTACATAAGATCTTGTGAGTAGCATTTTGTTTTAATAGCATTTCACAAAGATGGAGATTCATGAGTGCATCAAGAAGAGAAACGTTCAGATTGTCAAAACCAATTTTATGCAGATGGCACTATTTAATATGAAATAGTGCCATCTGCATACAGATGGATGAAACGGGCCATGATGACATCATGAAGGCCAGTCCGAAAATCCAACCTCTCTAACACGCTAATCTCATTTCGTGATACATCCCCCAGAAATATGGAGGCAGCAGCATTTTGATATTGACAATTTTACCCTCTAACAACAACTGCTAATCTTTTAGGTCAGTCTTGCCTGTATGATGAGCTGGTGTCTTTTACTGACTATACGTTTTGCAAAACACGTGGTTTTATATTTATGCTTCCCTTTGACACAGGTTATTTTTTTTAATGTGAAACATTTAAGATTAAAGTGTTGCATATTTTTTAGGCTTAATTCAATGGATATTCACTATTTGGCTCATGACCCCTCACAAAAAACAGTGTGTAGCTCAGGCCTTGAGTCACATAATGGAGCATGCACTTATGCTGTTTGACTAAAATGATAACATTCAGTCTTAGCCTTTCATACCCAATGGTGACCCAAGCACTTGTAGCGGATTCACTTGTTTACCTGTGGAATGGTACAACCCAGTACTACTATAATCACTCGCACATTTTTTTGTCAGCAATACTATTGTCACTGTGAAGCTCTTTCTCACCGAGTCTCCCACTATAAAACACTTTTTTTCTGTATGTATTCTTTCTAATGTGCTTGGATTTTTCTAGGCAAAAGCCGGAGACCGAAACATCTTTAAACATGCCTTCAGGAAGTCTTGTTTCAGGATCTACTAAGAGGTAGAGGGATTTAGTACGATGTTCACAAGGCGGATTGATTCCTCCACCTCCTGTGTAGTGTTGAAGATGGTTGACCGAAACAGACTGTTGTAATACTAAGTGGCCATACAATGCAATTGCATGCAATGACACTGTTGAGATCTACGCCTTTAGTTATTCAATAACAGATGACATACTGGATGAAGCACTCACTGTTTATTAACAAAAATCCCTGAACATCATCACAGTTGGGAATAATAGCTCTGCAGACATTAAATTCTTTCTTAATTTACTATAAATACTTAATTAAGTGAAAGTAACTGGTGAATGTTACCAGGCTGAGCTCTTCATGTTTCTTACAGGTAGAAGTGGTGTTGTGAATCAGCAGAAGCCCATCAAACACATTCATAACTCAGCATTGTCATCAGGATGGTTTCCTCCCTTAAAGTTATTGATAAGTGGATAGATATTAACTGATGCGTCGTTTATCACCTGACTTAGCAGCAGGCCAACCGCCAGGCTAGACGCTGTGTGGAGGTACAACTGAGGTAATGCAATCATACATATAGCACAGAATAAAATACAGATAAATCACATGGGAATGTGTAGGGATTTGGTCACAAATCAATTTAAATTGTTTCAGGGCATTAATGCACTGGTATACTGTGATTTTTTTGGGGGGGAGGGATTGTGTTACAGGAATATCTTACGGCTGTGCCTATAAAGTAGATGCACCAAATCAAATAGGATTCCTTTCTTTTAAATGTGTCCATCCCCACAGAGTACATGAGATGTGATGCAAAACCCCCACAATTTTTTACAGGACAAGTATTTTTGATTGATCAGCATCTGTTTGTGTTGCTATTTCGCATGCAGCTTCCCCCCACTTGCAACAGTGGTCAGGAGTAAAAAATAATATACAAACAGTGCTGATTTTTTTTCCATGAAAAAAAATCACCACTGTTTTTTTTTTACTATATTCAAAGCATATATGTACACATGTTTTAAAAAAGGGGCATGCTGCAAACGTGGAAGAGGACAGTGGACAAGCAGCCTTGATCGGCCCTGTTCCTGTAGTCAGATACATAGCCGTGCCTACGGCTGTAATAAATAAATAAATAAAACATTGTAGTGACAGATTAAGAACGGTTTCGTATTGTATGGCAACAGAAAATATCTGCGGCTCAGGCTATTCTTTAATTCATTGTTAATTCAATACCTTTTGATTTCTGGTGCATATAAAATGTGAACAAACTTCTTCTTTCACCTTGGGCTTTGGGTTTGGAAACTTAGGGGGATTTCTTTTCCAAATATTTAAATTATATAAAGTAAATTAATTAAAAATAATAATCATAAAGTCAGCAAATAAAAACTGCAGTCCTGATGAGAAGAATCAGGACTGCGAGTTTTATTTTACTGACCTTACAGTGTTAAATGACTGATAGGGGTCTTACAGTTTTCCTATTCTAATAACGAATAATTGTACAAAAAAAAAATAGAAATGTACAATTATTGCCATGAACAAGTGCTACTTCATTCACAGTAGAACCACCCTAGGATAATTTACACACATCTATCCCAGCGCTTCAATACCAAAAGCATTGATCACACGTGATCATATGGGATTCCTCACACAGCCGGGACTGCCCTCATTTACATTCACCCTTCTGTTGGTCATTGTGCTTTGGTGGCCAAAGTTGTCAGGGGGGTTGTAGTGACAGGTGTATGTAGATCCAATGTAGCGGTCTGGAAGAAGTACATCTGAAACAAAAGGAAAAAAGAACTAGTCAGTAAAACTTAAATGTATCCATCCGATATGAGGCCCAATCCACATATCTCACTGACCTTACAGCCGACTGCCAGCAGCGTGTGCAAAACCACTATGGTCATAACTGTGGTCACTGCCATCACCTTGGTGTCATCACGGACAACAGGCCAGAAGGTGAGGACCAGAACAGAGCCAGAGATCACCATGGCAACCAGAATTAGTGTCCAACGTAGCCACTCAAATGGAATGATCCACAAAACCTAGAGGAAACAGGTGCAGGAGTGGGTCAGGACAGGGGAAGCAGAGTTTTGGATACAGTGTAGTTTCTTGAGTGTTTTGGATGTTGAACAGACAGTTGACAGTTTGAACAGAAACATTCTTATTTATGGCCTGCTGGATGTCAATTTTCAGTGCTCTGGCAGTGCACCTCCTGTTCCTCCTTGCACAAAGGAGGAGGTAGCAGCCCTGCTGCTGGGTTGTTGCCCTCCTATGGCCAAATCCATGCCTCCCGGTACTTGAGTCTCCTCCATGCTCTGGACACTGACAGACACAGCAAAACTTCTTGCCACAACTCACATTGATGTGCCATCCTGGATGAACTGCACTACCTTTGCAACTTCTTTGGGTTTAAGGCACCCCTCATAGGGGTATGAGCACTGACAAAATGCAAAAGTGACCAAAATATCAAGCAGAAATAATGACAACAGAGATATGGTCTGTGGTCACCACCTGCAGAACCACTCTTTCATAGAGATTGTCTTGCTTAATGCCTCTCATTTCCACCTGTTTTATTTTCAAAACAGCAGGTGGAATTGATTCACAATCAATGTTGATTCCTTTCTGGACAGGTTGATATCACAGCAACAACTTCTTTTTCTTGACAATTGAGCTTCAATATGTTGTTTAAGAGTTCCCTTTAATTTTATTTGAGCTGTAAATGTGGAACGTATGTGTAAAAGTAAATTGTTCATTGTTTAAGAGGGTTTTTGTTGGCCTGGGAGTGTAATACAAGGTCTGTTTTATTGAGTCTTTCCAGTTAACAGCACTGGGTTTTCATCTGTCTGCAGTTCAGTGGTGAACCAAAGTGCAGAGTGGCTGAAGGAGACTGTTTTTGTTTTGATGGAGACAGGCTGGTCAAGTTGTGGTAGTTGGTGAGTTAAGTTGTGGCCTGGGGATCAGGGGAAGGGAAAGTTGAAATTTTGTCTATGAGAAGGGATGACAGAGAAATTAACCTGTAGAATTTTTGTTTGTGCGTTTTTGTTTAGGCAGGGGGATGGAAGTGTTAATGTCGAAGGCAATAGCGAATTCTTCAGAGGTGGTGGGATCAGTGCCAGTTAGAAGGGGTAAGGTGAGACCAGTCCAACAGACCAGATCCAGTATGTGTCCTCGATTGTAGATGGGGAAGCTGACCTGCTAGATGAGGTAAAAGCAGATCAGTAGTTTAATGAAGTTGGTGGATGCTGCTTAGGCTGTGGAGTCTAGATGTATGGTGAAGGTGCCAAGGAAGAAGATGGAGGGTGAGAGAGTAGAGCTGAGTTTAGGAAGTTGGAAAAGTCAAAGATATTGTATGAATTAGGTTTAGAAAGATAGACAACTGCTGCAACAAGATGGGTGGTGCAAAAGAGTTCAAAGGCCTGGTGTTCAAATGAAGAAGCAGGCAGGATGGAGATGAAGATGCTAGAGCTAATGACCAGTCAGTGGACCACAGCAATAGCTCCACTTCTGCCTTTGGTTAGCTGAAGTATTTTAATCCAATGAGTGTAGTGTAATCAGGTTGAGTAAGAGGAAGTCCAGTCGTTGTTGCCAGGTTTTGCTTCTTTGAAAACTTTTATTGTTCAGGGGGTCAAAGCAATTTTAATGTGGTTTTGCATGAGGTTGAGAGGTTTGGGGTTTTGCCTAGGGGGCGGAGCCAGAGAGAGCCCAGGTAGGTATGGTTTTGATAATGTCATAACTGTGGAGGCACTCAGATGACCAGAGTGACTGGCATGAAAGTTATAAGAAAATGTTACAGCAGATTATATGAATGCATCTCAGTTGTCCCAGCAAGTATTTGAAGGAACAGCTGCATGAAGGAGTGGAGTTATTGTTGAGTTTGGGTAGTTTCGAGACTGAGTATCCCAGTTTCAGGCGTCAAGGGAACGTGTTGAGTCAGGAGTTTGCCTTTAGCCAAGGGCTGGTTGATCAGGGTACCAGGCATAACAAGACGACCCAAAACATGGCAGGTAAGGAGGGATGAGTGCTGTCTTTATGGTCACTAAAAGTGAGTTGAAGGCAGCTGCAAGTGTTGGTGTGGAGATGGAAGGGTGGCAAGGAATTTATTTGGGCTACATCGATGTTAACTTGTTGGTGTAAGACCAATATTTATCAAAGGTCTTTGCCAGCAAAAAAGAGACTTGGTTTCTAATCTTCAAAGCATCTATCTATATAATTCTTGAGGTCCTGGGAAAAATGGACTTTATTTGTGTCATCATAAGATGTGTCTTGTTCTGTAGTGAAGCAACATGTTGTAATTCCAACAGTAAACTATTGTGTGAATAAATAGGTAACTAACTTTTTGTTTTGTTATTATGTATTGTTGTATCTCTATAATTGTTGTTTTTTTCTGTAGATTTTCTTTATTATAAAAAAATAGGTAAGGTGGAAAGGACGCGATTGAAGCAGCAAAACGGCAACACCCATAAACAAAAATGGCAGAATCGACAGATTTTATGAGTAAACTATCAAACTATCAGAATCACAAGACAGTAAAAAAGCAAGCATGCACCATTAACTAGTACAGGAATTAACTTCAGATGGAAAAGCAGTGAAAACAAGCAATGCCTGTGCCTCTCACATCCGGGTCTACCAGTCTGGTAAGAAAGTTTATCACAGTCCAGAAACCACACTGCTCAGATCTGTTAATGTTTAGATCTGTGTCTATTCTATTGAAAAACCTTATCTGGCTCTGTAGGCAACTTTGAATGTGATGAATCACTCCATACAGAGGCCTTTATGAGTCAATTCTTGGTCCACTGTTGTTAAATTTGAGCTGTTGAGATACTGGGATTTACTCATCATTTTTATATAGACTTTACAGCTAATCCCCATGGTGCTCTTTAGTTTGGCCCTGACATTCATGAGTTAAACTCAAGTGAGAGTTACAGACTTACCGATGTTGGGATATAGATGAAGAGGGAGTAGCCATAGACACACACAGTCTCCAGGAAGGAGTAGCCTCCAATCTGCCTCTCAGTCCCTTGCCGCCAGCTAAGGAAACCCCATAAACCAATTGGCACTAGCCAGGCGTACATGAAGATCACTACTGCAGCTATTGTCACTGTTGTTGGCAAAAACAATGGAAAAACAATGAGGCAGATTCAGCATGATTCAGTCAAAGTAAAACAAAGCATTCAGGTATAATGTGGAGGACTGACCTCTGTGGAACTGTGGTCTGTAGTGGTACAAAGGGTTCCCCATCTCAGAGAGGAAGGTGGACAAGTTCCCACTGATCGCTACAGAGAAAACTAGTGTCACACAGATCCAGAATGGACCTGCACACACACAAGCGCTCACAGTTAGAATTGCACTTTCTTCATCTACATACATTTTTCAGAGATATTGTTGTTCCTCTCAAGTTATTGTGGTAAAATCAAAGCAAAACCTTCAAACCCTGCTGGGGTCACCCCTGAGGTAAATATGCTGAATTAAACTTGATGCAGTGGAATGGTACATACTAGGAAATGTCGTGAGGACCTATATGCAATGACAAAAGTCTGAAAACTTGCCCCATGACAGGAACAGTTGGCAGGTTCACTGAACTCTCTCACAATGGTAGATGATTGGCATACACAGCGTGATGTTGGGCTGCGTTTAAAAGTTGAAGCTGTTTCTACTCTAACCACAGGCCGCTGTTTTTCTTCCCACATCTCCCATCTCTAGTCTAAATGCACCACCCAAGTGCAAATGTATGGGAACCACCTGATTTATTTCAAACATGGTTTTAGTGTCCTTATGGTCTGTTTGGAGGTTACAGATGTCCTTTACAACCTGATGGGATAAACAACCTTCTCAACAGCCTTTGTCTTCACTGATTGATAGCTATGCGTTTCGTGGTGGGTTGACCCTTTGGGTTGCGACCAAATGGATCATTCTATCACATCTGAAACTGTAAGTATGTCTTTAGAGATACAGTGTGCCTTGTGTCACTTAATATTTAAATTGGAAAAATACAGGGACACTATTGGAACTAAATTTGCACTCTGGAGGGTTATGCGCTGCATGTGTATTTTTTTATTGATGAGAATATGCACATAACAGCATTGACTACACTGTTAACTACATATGCGACAAACACAAATAGAGATGTACAATAACATTAAATGAACAAGAATAAAATTGTGGGGGTTTTAAATCTAGAGAAAATATAGAACAATGACAGACAACATCCAGTATAATACATTACCATATAGATCTGGGTTACTCCTAAGGTGGTGTTTGACAAAGTTTCTTCCTGGAAATGGCATTACTGACCCCTTAACTCTGTCCAGCACCTGAACGTATTCAGCCAAAGAGAGAAAACAATTTGTCAAGACAAAATATGAAAATATATTATACTGATCTTGCTTTGTTTTACAATATTGTACTTGCATTTTTATCAATATTTTATAATATATTTCATGGAACAACACTGAAGAAATTACACTTCGATACAATGTAGTCAGTCTAACAGTGTAAATTTATTGTCTCCTCAAAATAACGAAAATCACAATCATTAATGTAACCCTAGGGAGCAGGTGAGCAGAGCAGGTGTTACACCTCTCACACTCTTTTCTAAGATGATACAGAAGAAAGCTCACAAACAGTTTGCTGAAGACAAGCAGACTAAGGACATGGATTACTAGAACCATGTCTTGTGGTCTGACCACCTGTGGAGACCAAGTTAAACTTATCTGGTTCAGATGGCCTAAAAGTGTGTGTGATGGGAACCAGGTGAGGAATAAAAAGACAAGCGTGTCTTGTCTACAGAAGCCTGGTGGTGGGAGTGTCCTGGTCTGTGGCTGCATGAGTGCTGCCGGCACTGGGGAGCTACAGTTTACTGAGGGAAGGATGAATACAACAGGTGCTGTGACATGTAGAAGCAGACCAAGATTCCCTCACTCAGAAAATGGGCCTCAGGGCAGTATTCCAACATGACAACAACCCCAAACACACCTCGAACACAACCACCGCCTTTTAAAGAAGCTGAGGGTAAAGGTGGTGGACTGGCCAGGCATGGCTCCAGACCAAAACCCTATTGAGCATTTGTGGGGCATGCTCAAGTGGAAAGCGGAGGAGCTAAAGGTCTCCAACATCCACCAGCTTGGTGATGTTGTCATGGAGGAGTGGAAGAGGATTCCAGTGGCAACCTGTTAAAATCTGGTGAACTCCATGTCCAGGAGGGTTAA
>JAOWBC010000456.1:0-11956 GCA_028566105.1 Hypoplectrus providencianus | reverse complement strand
GTGTGTGTGTGTGTGTGTGTGTGTGTGACTGAGTGTGTGACAACTTTTGTCCCCTGTCTACAATGCTTGACTTCCATCTTAACAATCATAACACTGATAAATTCCAGCAGAGTCTGTACCTCTCTGTGCCAGTCTTCGGATGGGAGGGGGTTGTGTTTTTGGGTGTTGTTGTGTCTCTCTGTGTGTGTGTGTGTGTGCGTGTGTGCATAAGCCGGTACAGTCGAGGGTTAATGCCACCTCTATAATCGCTGCTGATGGAGCACGGGAGGTCCCAGCCTGCTGCCCTTCTCATTTTGTGGGTGGTCTGCAGACTAAACCACTCACCCCTTCCCCACTGCTAATCTGCTCTGTACAACAGAACAGAATAGATGTGCTGCTGTTCATTATTAATTGACAGTTGGCACTTTATGTGACACATGCCAGGTTTTTCTTTCCATCCCACCTTTCCTCCAGTCTCCTTATATCACCTGCACTTCCTCGACAGCATTCCTTTGCTCTATCTCCCTTTTTCTTTCCTGTCTTTTTTTTCCATTTCCTTTCCTTTTTTCTTCTTTCACATGCTTGTTTTTAGTTTCCTCTCCTCTCTTTTCTTTCTTTTTTATGTGAATTCTTCATTTCATTCTTTCTTTCCTTTCCTTTCCTTTCCTCTCCCTTCCCTAATTTCTTTTCCTTTTCTTCCCTGAATTGTTATATATATTGTTTTTCCCCTTTCCTTTCTTTTCCTCTTCTCTCCTTCCCTTTATTTCTTCTTTTCCTTTCTTTAATGTCGTACCATTTACTTGTAATTTCCCTTTCTTTCTTGCTTTATCAATTCCGTTCCCTTTTTCACTTCTTTTTCTTTCCTTTCATTTTCAGTACCGTCTCATCCTTTCCATTCCATTTCTCTGCCATCACTTATTTCCTTCCCTTCCCTTTTTTATTTATCTCCTTCTCCCCCTCTTTTCCTTTCCTGTTATATCATTTCCTTCCCTTCTCCTTTCCTCCCACTATGCACATGCCTCTCCCTTCCTCCCATCTCCTCACCTCTCCTGTGCTCTCTTATTCTCCCTGAACTTGCCACTGACCCATTAAACTGTATGTGGATGTTATTTTTGGTGCAGTGCATTGTGCAGATGAGTAAGTGTGTGTGCAAGAGAGAGAGAGAGAGAGAGAGAGAGAGAGAGAGACTGGATGTGTGTGTAGCAATCAGAATAAAAGTGAGGGAGAAATGACTCGTTCAGCTCTCACCTTGTTTCATCACCTTGTTCTCTCTTTCATCATTTTCATCCTTTCATCACCCCTCCTCCATCTGTCCCACCCGCCCATCAAATAACATCTCCCCCCACCCCCTCCTCTTGTGACTACGAGATATCTCTTCCTCTCTTCTGCAGCTACTCTCACCATTTCCTTTCCTCAAAGCAAAAATATCCATCCACCTCTCCCTCTCTCTTTCTCTCACTCTCTCTCTCTCTCTCTCACTCTCTCTCTGTCTCCATCTGTTCTGTAATTCAATCATGGAGGCAGTCGGCAGAGAGGTGAGTGATGATGTTTTGGAGGAAAATGCAGGGAACTCAGCCAGCCAGCGCTCCACTCTCTCAATATTACCACGTCTAAATATGTTTTCGGATCAAACTCAATAATCAAAGAATCAATATTAGTGTCTGAGCTGTTTCTTAAATATTGACTTTCTCTTTCTCTCTTGCTAAGAAGCACTTGATTGATTTACCCAAAGACAGAAATGTATAAATGAAGCACTTCATCAGGTTTCCCTTTGCAGTTGCTCTAATGCTAAACAAACATATCTGTGTGTTATCTGAATAAACTTACAGAACTGTTATGAACATGAACCAGTTTCTCTTCTATGCCATGTATCTGTGCTGCTGTCATTATGGTTACCAGGGAAACCCCCCACTGCATGATATCTTCAAGACCCTTTAAGATGATGTGCCAGCAACCCCCCCAACACACACTCATCATGCCATTTACACCTTGTCCGATCTATGGCGGAAATATTATCTTATATGAACTGGTAAATCTGTGCATGGAATCTCATTTTTTTTAACGATTTTGCCCTGATGTGTCTACAAAGGTAAACTTCTTTACTTAACCAATGACTGTATGAAAGAATATTAATTAACATTATTATATACATTAAACATGCAATGTATAATATTGTCAACCAGCGGTAGAAATAAAAATGAGAGGATGAGGCATAAATTAAAAAAAAAAAAAACAATCAGTATATTATGTGTAGTATCAGCCCACTGCTGACCAAGAATAAATAAAATCTAGATAAACATCAAGAGGTTATAGTCATTATTATTCAGCTGGTGACAACTCAAATAAAGGAAAGAAAAAATAATATAACAAAAAATAATAAAATATATGTAAATCATCATCCTAACCATTTCTTTATTGTTTTTATGACCTTTTTAAAAAAAGGTTGATATCAGCACATATCAGCCAACAAATATTCAAGTCCGATTGATCATTGACAACTACCGTAATTAAAGTGTAAGTTTTCATGTGATTCAAAAATTCAATTATTAGATTAACCAAGCTGCAAGACTTCAGACCAATCAGAACAAAATGTTGCAGAATTATTTCTTTTTCATGGTAAATATAGTCTTTGAGCAGAAATAAAGCTAAAACATAAAAAAAAAAAGCTGGAGCAAAATGATATGACACATTCCAGCAATGTACAGCAGCACTGCAGTATCATGGGCGCCATGGTGCACTTCATCCAGTGTGCACTTTATAATATAAGCAGAAACCAGCTTCTTCGCACCATGTTTCCCTCACTGAAGCATATAGCTGCAGACAGAGCACTGTTAACCAATATGAAGACTGTAGCTGACAGTATGTGAGGCTTCCTCTCTGCCTGCCCGCTCGCTCCTTTGTGAATGTGCACTGGTGTGGATGCAATCATCTGCTCTGCTCCTCTGCCAGCCTCGCACATCAACACAGAAAGATGGGGGAGGCAGAGGGGAGGGAGGGAGAGACAGAGGGGTGGTATCCAGAATGGTCTGTGGGCATTAGCATCTCTGCTGGCTTCAAAAGAAAGCAAAGGAAGCAGGCTGATGTAGTGATGGAAGCGTGTGTGACTCTGTCATGGCAGTAAACATTGTGCCGGAGGTTGAATCCTAATCATCTCATTGATGTAACACACACACATGGCCTTTAATGACACACAATAAACAACCATCAATACGGCTTCCACCACCCGCTTTGACACACAAACACTGAAACAGCCCATTAACAAACACAGACCTCAGGTCACACTCAAGGTCTGCGCCTCGTACACACACACACACACACACACGACCTCGTCTAGTGCCATGAGCAGAGGGGGATGCTGAGTGACAGCAAACTGATGATGGCTCTCCAGATGGTGCCAGATGTGTCTGCATGAGTGTGTGTTTAATGTGTGTGTGTGCTGCAGGTGAATGTGTGCACTGCAGACTGTATGTCTGGCCTGAGTAGGAGTAAATGAGTTGCAGCAGGGCAGAGCCTTTGCCAGACCCATTACACACACACACACACACACACACACACACACACACACACACACACACACACTATACCCATTCCACCTTCTTCAGCACATACATATACACCTCTTTGCACACAAAGTTCAACCGCACATCCACCCATTACTACCACAAAACACACATGCAATTCTCCCCTAACTCTAACTCCACACACACACACACAGCTGTCCAGTGAGCTTTGTGTTTAATGCTAGATGACAAACAGGTCTGTGTTAACATCAGCCTGGCGTTACACTTCCCTGCTGTTTGTCTGGGACTCTCAGCTCCACTCTGTCATTACTGCCTTGCTGCTTCTATCTGCACAGTTTGTTATTTTGCCGAAAGAAGAGGCCCTCAGTCTGTCTCATGTAATATCAGTGTCCTGCAGACACAGTCCTCAAAAACACATGGCTAATTTAGCTTTCCACGTACACAAATGAGGTTTCACAAAGCAGTGTCAGTGGTAGGGTTAATTATACAAACAATTATGTGATGGGTTTTGCAGCAGACTAACAGGATTTGCGAAAGTCAGGGAGATGGACGCTTCAGCTGGGCTGAGCAGGGATAGACCTTGATCCTTCAGTGTGCCACTTCAAACCACGCATAAGTGTAAGTTATAGAAGGGCGAACCTCAAGATGGCACCGTAAAATGTTGCAGTCAGCCAGTGATGTGACTATGACGAGTTGTTAAGTGTTTAGTGAGGAGTGATTTGTCATTAGATGCCAGATGTGTGATTGATTGTCCAGCGTTTCTGCCCACCAATGCTTCATTAAATATGAGTACACAGGGAGTAGAGCAAACAGCAGGAGCACCTGATGATGGAAAACAGTCACCCGCACATTAATACTACTTATAATTTGATTTATGTTATTACATTTAAACTTTGTCTCACTTTACCCAGTAATTTGTACCATCTTTTTTAATACTAAATCTTTTCTTCTACTTAATTTGGAGGACTGAATATACTGTAAGTCTAAAAGTAACATTTTATATTTGTAGTTAACTTGTGTCACAAGTTTTTATGAGTTAAAAACATTTACTCTCAATTTGTATGAAGCATTTTACTGTAATAGCTGGTCAAGGCTGAGCTAGATTGGAAGATGGGTCCAGTAGTTCCCAATGCAAGGCTCAGGCCCCCACCAAAGGATGGCATTCAGATTTCAGGTCTTTATCATCACTGAGAATGTTGTAAAAATGCCAATAAAAGTCAATGTGCTTATAATAGGACAGCTAAAAATGAAGTTTTTTTAAGCCCTTTTAGATTACAGTCTTGCTCATACTGTATACCAATTTATGTTAAGAAAATTCAATATATATTATTCTACCCAAAAACTAATGCTGCAACATCCACCTGTCAATCACCTGTAACTTTTAGCGGCATAGAGATATGATTCACTCATGTTCACAACAGCAGAGACAACCGTTGTGAGGAATGGGAGTGACAAAATCTGTCCTAAGACAAATAAACACAAAAACACCTGGCAAAGTATTCAAAACCACTTCAAATTAATAGTGAGCCTCAGGAAAAGCATTTCTTATTTTCAGCCATGTAACTGCAGTCCAGGCAGCGCATGCAGATGAACGCTGCTACCGATGGATGACAGCAGACTTCTGATGGCAATTGAGCGTGGCAGCCCGAAGCTTCCGGGTATCCTTCTCTGTCCATGCCTGAGCTGTGGTGATGCTAAATTGATTACATGTCGGAAAAGTTTCTCTTTCATCTCTTCCTCCTCTAGATCGAACAACAAATGAGGGAGTTGTGTGTAGCAGACCAGGACTCTGTAGCTCCAGAGTTAGCTAGCAGTAGTCCCTCCAGTCTTTCGCGAAACACGGCCAAAGTTAAAGGCACAAAGAGTCGGATCTGTTTGTTGTTGTTTGTCAACACAACATTCAAAGTTGGGCCCTCCTCCCTGACTCCACCACATCTAATTAGCCAGTCGAGACAGGAGAATTTAGCAGAGCTTCCTAAGCTTTCCATTCGTCCCACACTTATTACAGTATCATCCAGGCCATGGCCAGAATCATCCAGCACGGCACAACAAAAATAAAAGAGAAGCACAGCCGGAGGGCCTGGTTTCTACAGACACAGACAGTGTCAAAGACATTAAGTTGGTTAAATGTGCTGATTAAGAGGATTTATTAATGAATTTAAAAATGTAAATCCTCAATAAAAGTAAAAGTAATCCAAAATCGTACAATACTCTCTTCACCAGTGACCTTGTGTTATAAGGCAACTGAACACCAATAAAGTCTCAAAATACACCATTAGGTTGAATCAGCACCTCTTCACAGAGGGAACTTTGCAGCAGGGGTATGAACTGTAATGCATCATGGTGTCAGCCTCTCTGTTATTTTGTCCCAGTGTATGTTAGACTCCTCAATAAAGCCCAAAGCTTTGGGTTAGAGTTATGTTTCCCTTAGGAGTTATTTTATTGCAGTGAACAAGTACAATTATATAATTGTGCCTTATACAACAATATATGGTTATAATCAGCAGCCAGCCAGCATTGTCAGGTTAGAGCTTCCTCTACCTGCAGAATCTGCTTTGAATTGCTTCAGTTGCCATGTTTATGCTCTGCAGTCCACTGAGAACAGACTCACATCTGTGCGTGCTGAGAGCGGCTGCATACAAAAACTAGTTTGAGGGCTTACCTGTCCTCTGGATGTGATGTTCTAATCCAGCTGAAGTGCACTTCAGTGCAGCCTAAAGGTTATTTAGTGATGTGCTCTTGTACATAATGTACTCCACTGAGTTCAACAGATTCTATTTTGGGCACTACCTGAATCTACTGGACCCTACCAACTCTTTTTTCCCAGGGGATGTCTGTGCTTTGCACTAGACAGTCTGCAGACTATCTGTAATCCAGGGGGTTTCCTGTATGTGCTCTGCTCCTCTGTTCACCGCCTGCCGGCATGCACTACACCCCACTGGTTCCTACAAACTGTTTTGAGGCCATGTGCTGTACTTCAGAGTTCTGCAGAGTGAGTTTGCCATCTGTGGTATGGCAGTATACAAACTAGTTATCTATGAAACAAGTCCAAAGGTAAATAAATTCTTCCTTCCCACATAATGTCAGATTCAATGACAAACTTAATTAAATAAAGCAAACAGAACCAAACTATAGTCATAAAATCTATTTTCTCCAATAGATTAGGGATTATTTGCTTATGCTGCTCCTGTCTTTTTTTTCTCTGGTAGCCTATTTGCTGCCACCCTTAAAGTTTCCCCTGAGAATTTCAACCAGACCAGGAAACCAATATTGAACCTGCATTGAGTCTTTTATGTGTACATAATAGATTCAATTAGAGGTCCTTCACATGTGTCACACAGGCCTAATTAGCCAGAATAACTGAAAACACCTGCCTGACTGTACAGGGTCTTTAGCTGTTCTGTGCAGACGGCAGCATCCTCTGCCTCCGAACTGTTATTTATGAGTTCGATCTAAATGATGAAGTCGCATCATTTGAAACTACACATCCAAGGAATCCACTGGGCATCCACATAGCACGCTACTTAGTCAGAAAGGGGGTTAAAAAATTCAAAGTTCTGCTAAATTTTAGCGCTGAAAACTGAAATCGTTGATCTCTAACATCAAGATAGCTGATTGAACATTGGTTCTATGGGTACCCACAAGTGTCTAATTGCTAATTCCATGCAGTTTTGGGCATTTATATATTTAGATGATTAAATTATGTGTATTATGAATATTTCTGCATACTCGGGTCCCTTAACAGTCTTGAAATTGCAGAAATTGGGTAAGACAGCAAAGCTCTTGTGGATTAAATCAGCCCAATTTAAATAATGTGTGATGATTCTGTTGTGGCATCTCAGAAAATAACAACCATTCCAAAATTTCCAAACACAAACCAGGACCTAGGCCATTCAGAAGATGTATTTCTCCTCAGGTATATTGACATTAAAGGGATTATTCAGCAGTTGCCACAACAGACGTGCTTGGCATCCATTCACAAAAAACAGCAATTCTTTAAAAAAAACCGAATCCATGCACGGCATGGATTTTTTATGGTGTTCCCTGAGGTCTTGGTACTTTCATCAGATTTTTGGAGGGACTTCTGACATTTTTTGTCAATTATGAAGCAGTAAAAATGGTCACTATTGCCAACAAATCTGTTTAACAAATGGTATCAACCCCAAAAACAGTTGGCTTAGCAAAATACATTTTGTGTACAGACTTGTGAAAAGAACACAATAGCAAGACAGAAAATTAACCTTCAGTTTCCCAGTGCTTACCCAGTGTACACAATGCTTATGTGGCATCTATTGTTAACCAGCTATCTACCCCTAAAAATCCCCAGTCCCATGGGTCTCTGAAAGAGGATTTTGTCAGTATTTGATGTTATTCAGTGTCAATGAGTGTCATCATTAAGTCATCACACGCAAGAAAGCCACAGTTCTGGACCCATTATCTGTCATCAACACCGGCTCCTTTATTCAAATGAGGCCCACCTGCTGTTTGGAACCATCTGAGGGTGAGCACTAGGTCAGACGCTGCACACTTGCCTGACTGGAACAGCTTTAGCAATTGGATAGAGGGGGGAGCCATTCACATCATGCGTAAGAAAGCAGATATCTAAGTGTTTCTACGTTGTCATGTTGATGCAAAATTCCCATAGATTTCATTCACATATTCAATTCCCACTCAAAATTTCAAAATATAGGCTGCCATTTAGGTAACTGTTGAATTTCCCCTCTAAAAGGGGAATAAGTATTTGCCTAAAAAAAAAAAACTTTATCACTACCTGTATTATAATATCTTGATTTGTCAATGAAAACTAGAGACCCAAAAAATACCAGTCAATTGATGGCCGTTAAATTAAAAAAAACAAAAACAAATAGCTGACACCTTTCCTAAATGTAGCCTAATAACTCCCAAATAATCGTTTTTGACACCATATGTTCCATTTTCATATCGTTACATACTGGAACACATATATGCCAATACCAATACAGTCAATACATAACAATCTCATAATGTAGTTCAAATTACAAAGGTATTCAGTTAAGTATGATTTATAGCAGGAAAAAAAAACAGGAAATATATTTACCAAGGTGAAAACAGCATTTACTGCCAGTTTTTTGAATTCCAAAAAACTTATCATATTAAGAAAATAATATCAATCCATGCAGTTGGGAGCCTATTGCATCCGCCCCTTTCTGTTGATAACGGTAACAGACGGCTATTTATCAGTGGAAGTATCAGCTACAGCATGCTCTATCTGCAGCTCTCTCTGTATTGCCCACACATTAGTGTGGGCTGTGGAAGCGAAACATTGTTGGATGTGTTAGTGCTCCATCGCCTGCAGAAAATAAACAATTAGAAGAGCAGAGTCATACGGACCAGGGGAAGCAGAACAGAGCAGATTAAAGCTTACACTCCTCACTTTACAAGGTTTAACCACCCGTTGTATTGGAATCCCTGCATGTCTGTGTTTGTCATTAAAGTACCAATCACAAGGCCACTGGCATCATCTCACTCATGAGACAGGGTCACACGGATCCAAAAACACAACTCTCTCTCCCTCCCTGTATCATTCCCACCCTCTCTCTCTCTCTGCTGCAGTGCACTCAGACTGGGGTCTCAAGATGGGCTGTCAGTCCCCAATCACACCACTAATCTTCTCTGATACACCCTGATGCAACCCCTCCTCTCTCTCTCTCTCTCTCTCTCCATCTCTCCTACACACACATATATGTACACACAGCCACCATTCACATCAGATAGGCCTAATAGCAAACAGCCAGCAAATACTCCTCAATTATCAAAAGGTTTTTTTAAAGAACAACATAGACGTGTACGGCCTGACATAGAATAGATGAATATGTCTTACTTGCTTTCCCTGGCCGGGGCCTTTGCAGCAGCTTCTGCACGGTGAGCAGGTCCTCGGTCTTCACCGCCTGCAGCAGTTCCTGGTCCTTGCCCATCTTCCGCTCTGAGCCGCTCTACTCCCGCAGCATCCTCCGACACAGCGGCGCTTCAGCCCAGCCTCACCACGCGGGGAGGGTGCGTCTACCGCGGCTACGAACAGCCTCCCTCCTCCCCCCTGGGTCCCTGACTAGATGAGACCCCCTAGAGCTCTGGCATATGATGAGGGTGAGAGAGAGGGGGAGAGAGAGAGAGAGGGGAGGATAGACTGGGAGGGATGGAGGGATGCTCTCGGGTTCCCCCAACGCTCAGTGCAGCGCCGCTGTATGGGGGGACGGGACCAGGGCTAAGTGGGCCGTTTCTTGTTTCCAGTATCGGCGTCGCGTGCGTGGTATTTTGATGTTAGAGATGAATGGTTTCTCGTTTCCACAGTCCGCTCGCGCTCCTCATGTGTGATAGCTTCTCCCTTGCAGCTGCGCTCCAAAATAACCGAACGGGAGACAGCGCGGATCCTCGCTGAAGGAATGAGACGTCAAACTAGCGAGTAGCCTCGCGGGCTCACTAGAAGACACTGCGCGTTAATGGTTGTGCGTTTAAAAATCGGGTGCGCGCGGTGTCCGTTTCTCCCGAGGTTATGCCGCTCTCGTGCTCTGCGTCGTAAACACAATCCAGCGCTGCTGCTGCTGCAGCCATCGCTCCGCGTGCGCTCAGGCTCTGTATTTGGTAATGGTTTTCTCCGCGTGGGGGCAGGGGGAGTGAGGGGGGCACGTGCACGCGCCCGCGCGCTCTACAGCTGGCCCAGCTCGTACCGCTAAATGGCTCGTGCTGCAACTTGGGGGCGGACCAGGAGCGCGGTGCTCTCCCGCCTCCTTTTTCATCTCTCTGGCTCTGTTTCTATGGCCCTCTCTCTTTGCTTTACAGAGAAGCTGCAGAGATTTATTCAGCTGCCAAGGAAGGCACAGACAAAGTGAATGATCAATGTGTGCAACTCTCTTTTTAACGGCTCGGTGTAGTTTTATCAGGCTATACTAGCTTCACTTGCATCATGAATTGGGCTATATTTTGCCCCAGGTAATTACTTGCAATCTATTATTCTTAGTGGACGGTCCTTAACCACAATTCATAAAGACACACCTGCCTCTGTGTAAAGAGAAGGGTGAGCAGGAGTGTAGCTAGGAATCCCAGTTCCCCTGAAACATCTGGATATTTTTTTATACTCCCATGTGACAAGTTCTTATAATATCTTGCAATAAAATAAGTAAAAAGTCCTGTGACCTAACTGTCTGTTTTGACAGTTAGGTTTTCATGATTTTATTGTTCTCATTGTTCTTATTGGCATCCTTTTTTGTGTACGTGTATTGTAAATGTACAAATAATACAATTAATACAATCTTTTTTGAGTAAAATAGAAAATATAGCAGGATATGATTTAAGCAAGGCCATCTTATGATTGACAACTCACTACCATGATGACCTTTGTGTTTTCTTCTTGGAATTTCCTCCTTTTCCCAGGGTGTTTTTAGTTAATCAATGTTTATTGTATGATTTTGTTCACTTAAAAAAATGTTTGTTCCTTGTTCAGTTGGACTTTAATATACTCTTAAGTAGTTGGATGTTTATTTTGAATAATGATAGCCCCATACTAACCAGGAAGTGGAATTGGCATTCGCTGATGACAAAGCATCAGACTGGCTCCTGATCTGTTCTGCTCATGCACTGGTTACAAAAAAACAAAAACAATATGCAGTGGCCATAAATCAATATGGCGACAGCTAAAATGACAAACCCAAGGCTCCAAAACAAATCCACAAACCAACGGGTGACATCACAATGATTATGTAAGAGTAAATTATTAAAACTCATTCCAAGGGACACATGAATGTGTGTAGGCAATATCATGGCAGTATTTGTTTTACTCAAAAGCCCAAATGTCAGCCTCATAAATAAGATAAAGGGGAAGCATCAAATATTAACATACTTTCTTTCTTAGAAAGAAGCCTAGCCAGAGCCATTCACTCATTGTCAGGTCAACATTTTGATTTGTGCCCATTTTCTAATTTATTACTAACATTCCCATTAGTCTTTGATTAGCCAAAAAGGGCTTGAAATAATTTTCTGTTCAGGGCATAAAAGTAGATATTAGAAGAGATGTAGATATTTTGTATATCACTATAGATGTATATCACACACACACACACACACACACACACACACACACGTGTGTATATATATATATATATATATATATATACACACACACACACACGTATATATATATATATATGTGTGTGTGTGTGTGTGTACATATACTACCATTTCTTCTCAAACCTGTATAGCCTACATGCCCTATAGCATTCAGTTATTCACTTATACTGTGGACAATTAGAGAAAGAAGAGCACATAACTGTGAATTTGACCCTGACTTCCAACTGCAGCATTAAACTTGTATTCTTTCTCTGTCCAACCTCCAGATTTTTAACTCCACTCTCCTCTCCATTGTGTGTGTGTGTGTGTGTGTGTGTGTGTGTGTGTGTGTGTGTGTGTGTGTGTGTGTGTGTGTG
>JAOWBC010000433.1:0-15080 GCA_028566105.1 Hypoplectrus providencianus | reverse complement strand
CCCTTAGCGCTCTGGTATTGTGATATGTATGTTTTGAGAATGTGAAGTTGAAGCATTGTGAGAGCCATTAACTTTGCTAGTGTTGTGTGCGTGGCCCTGTTTTATAATGCCTGTGCCCTGCAGATAGATTGCACTACAGTACTGTAAGTGTGTGTATGTGTGTGTGTGTGTGTGTGTGTGTGTGTGTGCTTGTTGGGCTGCCCCTTGCTTGCTTCCATGCATGCTTTTATATCAACATAAGAAAAATCAGTTGCATCTTTAAAATTAAGGAGGTTTGCAATTTCTATGATTTATTCTTTTTTTTTTTTTTTTATCATTTATACCATGATTCATAATCTTCTGATCGTATTGTGAGGAGTAATGGCGACTTGTTATTATGTATTTTGCGCTCGTTTGGTGACGGATTTCTTCTTGAAGGCCTCTCTATCTGTTCTTTTTTTTCAGAACACAGAGAATATTTTCCAAACCCTTGCCTTTCACTCCCTCCGATTACAGGTGCTAATGTCATTTTGAGTATTAAATTACTAACTTGTTTATTTTTTTCTTCTTTTTTAATTAATGTATATATTTATCTATCTATCAATGAATGTGCAATATAAGGCAGGTTTAAGGTTAAATTCTATGCTCTTTTTGCTTTGTTTGCTGCTTTCTTTTCTTAAAATGTTGCTATTGTTTATCTGACTTCAAGCTAGATTAAATTAAATTTAATTTACCCATGTTGCTATTTAGTCTAGAGCATTTTCCGTATTTGGGCATAATCACTATGCTGTATGCTTAAGGGAGCTGATTATTTAAAGTAATGTTGTTATTATTGTGGAGTCTGACCTGAAGGATGTGATGTCAGGGTAAACCTCCTTAATCTATATGCTTTAGTAGCTGCGCTTTCCTATAGGCCAGCATGAGTTTGGCTCACTCCCCATTTAAATCTGTCCAAGACCTGGTCTCAAACAGTCTGCCACAGGACCCTGCTCTACTTCTGATAATAGCAGCACATGGTTACTGGGTAGAGCTAGCAAGTGACTGGCAGCTTTTCTGCAACAGGCAGCCAATGCTGATGGAAAACAGTCAACTGTTTGATGCCAGGTCTAAGGAGAAGATTCCCTCTTCAGGTTCCAGCCTTTTTAATCCTTCCCCTGGCTAGGGCTAACTCACGACTGTGCTGTTTCAGCAGTCTGCTACTGCTCCCTAGTTCCACCACCTTTTACCTTTTCTTTTTGAAACCATAGTGCACTGATAACACCTAGCAGTAAATTAATCCAACCTGCATTTGCTCCATATAAGCATCTTATCTTCAGCTTGAACTCCAGAGACAGCATTAAGATTACTAAAATGTTTCAATATTAATGTCTTAATTTTATAATCTGCATGCATTTTGATTTTACTAATGTCTGAAACACTCAGTCCTGTCTTTAAAGGCGCACTTGAGAATGGCTTTACGGGTGTTTTTTTTTGGGGGGGGGGGGTTCTTGCACTTTGAGCCACTGCCAACCTTCATAGATTCACTGTTACCTGTTTTTTCTCCTCATTTCTCTCCTCCTTTTTTTGATTTCTGTTCCTTATTGTTTCTGGTTTTGGTTCTTTTCCTCCTCTCTGCTGGCTTCCCCCCCCTCCCTGTTGCGGCATCAGACCTGAGCGCTCCTAAGAAGTGTCGAGCGCGCTTTGGGCTCGATCAACAGAATAACTGGTGTGGCCCGTGCAGGTGTGTATGGTGTGTGCTTGCACCGGCCAGGGCCAGGTGAAGGCTGGGTAACTGCACACTGGGACTTCCTCCTCTCGCTCTCTGCTGCTGCCTCTTTCTTCTTCTTTTTCTCCGCCTGTCCTGCCAGGCTATCGTGACCTCTCAGCTTCCTCCAGCCACGCCCTGCCGGTCTATCTTTAGATTCCCACTATTTGATTTTTTGACCTCCTATTTGGGACAAAGGGCTTTAACAGCACATGCCAGAGTGTTTGTATGAATGGTGTATGTGCGCATGTATCGATGAAGGGGTTACAGAGGTTTCATTGCAGGATGTACAGTACAAAACGCCTCACTGAGATTGGTCAGAAACTGGCAGGTCGGGGCTTGGAGGATCTGGAGCCTGATGGCTTGTTCAATATGGAGGACATCCCAGTGTTGCCAGCCTAAACCTAAGCCCTGGCTACATGTTTATGTCTGTGCAATGACGTGTCCATTTTGTTTTTTCTTTCTTTTTCTTTTGTTTTTTTTTTGTCTCTGTGTGTATGTCTGTGTCTACCTCTTTGGCTAACAGATGCAAATACCCCAAAGAAGTGTCGTGCCTTGTTCGGGCTTGACCAGCTGAGTTTATGGTGCAAACCATGCAGGTATAACTGCTGTAGTATCAATGGGAGGAAGACATCCACAATGAGCAGCTACTTCTACTTGATTATTTGCTCAGATATCCCTCTCAAACTTGTTTCCATCAGTGTGGTAACAGATGGCAAACTGCTCTGCTCCGTCTTCCTTACTCAGGAGCTTCCTGCTATAAATTCCCTCACAGCAATTTTCCTCACTGAACTCGGTTCAAGCCCTGTGGCAGAAAATGGATTTCTAAATAAGATTATTGAATATTTCATCTTAACATAACACCTTGCTGCAAGATCATTTCCTAATGTCATTCAGTATACTGTTTCGCACAATCTGACTGGTCGAAATCCATTTTCTCTCCATGCAGTGGATAATTCCCTCCCATCTTAACTGTCATGTTTGTTCTAATTGGCGTCCTTTGAATAACAATGTTATGCTTACAAATTTAGCCCTGCTTTCTCTGAGGGCCTGCTCAGTGACACTCTTTTCTGTGCCCTCTTCCTCCTCCTTCTCCACCTCTTCTTCCTCCAAACTCCTCTTCAATAACCCTTACTTAGTCCCTACCTGTTGTCTTTCTGTTCTGACACAAGCAGTCTTTGAATTGGGAATATTTTCATGGTAGGTATTTGTTTCTGCTAAGTAATACCCTTCTCTGTGTCTGGCTTGCACCACACCCTGCCCCACCTCTTCTTCTCGACACAACTCTTCCAACACCAACCATCCAATACATTGTTTGTTTCTGCTCCTACACGTTTCATTTGTATCGTTTTTCTTGTTTATATAGGTCAAGAATCAATTTCAGAAGGATATATTTGTTTTTTGTTGCCACATTAATAAGTCAAAACTGGGTGTTTTTTAATATTTGAATTAAATATTAGTTTATTGGCTATATAGGTCTCTGAAAATAAGCAAGCAAAAGTAAAAAAAAATGAAAATATACATAAAATTCTTGTAGGGATAACTGAATTTTATAAGCTTTATTTTTCATAATTGCATTGTACTAGTTAAGTAATCCAAAGGGATTTAAAAGTTAGAATATATATATACTCATCTCAAATGACTTTTCTTCAAGAATTCAACATCTAGACTTTTTTGTACCACCTTTGTGAAAAGCACGTCACTCTCACCCCGCCTCCACACAGCCCGCCATTATTGCTGTTTCCACTTGGCTCTCTTATTTCCCTCCCAGCTGAAACACACAATCAAACAGAAAAAAAAACACTGCATTATTCCTGAAAACAACAATAATAGCAGATCATGAGATCAGGAGACTGGAAAGCTGGGATAATTCAGTCTTCGTTTTAGGAGCCGAGAGGTTAAAAGTTCTCTCTGGGCTCCATTTCCTAAAAGATGCATCTGGTGTAATTTCCCCCGAGACTGAAAAATCAATAACATACACAGGCACATACTATGAATCGATATGTCTGTTAAAAAATGGATATTAGCTCATTTGTTGCAGTTTGACAGACAGTTATCGAGAGCAAGACGTCTATGTAGTTGCAAATGATACCTTTTTACGGCCGGTCGATATACGGCGCACCACCCAGCGCTACAGTTTCAGGGTAGAGAGCACTAAAAGCCTTTTCCCCACGCTTTTCTAGACTTTTCTAGCATTCTATGCTGTCCGCTGTTGTGTGCCTGTACTGTGGAGCTTATCTGAAATGCATGCTTTTCTTTCCCCCTGGCATGCCATGAAGGTTTCGTGAGCCCTTTTTGTGATTTGTTGTTTTCCTGTTTCATTCTCAGTTACTGCTCTCTTTGTTTGTGTTTACGTAGACCCCCCCCCCCCCTCAGAATTACAAGAAAAGATTTATTTATCAACGTTAATTACACAGTAGATCAGCCTCATATGTTCCAAAGGCCTCAGTGTTTCTTTTTTATAAACACCTTTAGTCTTCTTTTTACCTACTCCCTGTCCCTGTGAGTCTTAAACACTCCATGGCCTTCAGGCATCCTTGTGATAGAGTGGAGAGCTGAGAGAGGGGTCACTGCCAGGGTCAGGGTAAAGATGAAGTGGGCAGAGATTCCCCCTTAACCAAATCTGAGCACAGCCTTCGCAGCAGAGTCACCGCAGACAAATGCAACAATCCCCTACTCTCCTCACTCCCCCTCCCTCCCCTGCCCTCCCCTCCCTCGCTCATCGGGTTCCACTGAGCGCAGCGGGCCTGGCCTCGGGACTCTGCAGGCAGGGGGGAGGGGTCTCGACCCCAGGCAGGAATGCAAACATGATGCCTTGACCCCTCACGCACACACACTTGTGTCTGTGGGGCAGATTGCGGAGTAGTAGTGTGGATCTTGTTGACTTTTTCGCCTCGCATCCAAACTCTGTCCCCTCAGGAGAAGAGAGAGTCGGGCCAGATAGAGGTAGACGAGTGAGACAGGTCCAGTAACCTCGTGTTGCTGGAGAGAACAGGCTGATCCCCCAGCTGTAGCTCTGCCTGTAAGAGAAGGCTGAGTTTACATCCAGAGAGCAACCATCACTTCATCTAATCTTCTCTCATCATTATCTGTGTGTGCTTTTCATTTCCCTGCTGCTTCCTGTCCAGCTGCTTCACCTGTGATCTCTCCTTCATGTCTGTCCTGTCTGATGGTTTAGTATTTTGGAGCCTGACTCATTTCTCACACCTTTTGTCTTAGCACGGGCGACTTAAATGCACCTGTGCCATGTAATGTCAATGCAGTTTCGAGTGCAGGGTTTGTACAAGTCTTTAGAAAATGTTCTCAGGTCAGGAATACTTAAATTTGAATATACTTCTTAAAAATCACTTGATTTCATTCGTCTCTAACCTGAAAACAGCTGGTAACATTAAGTCACTACACATTGATTGCTCTGCAAAAAATAATTTTGTAAACTCGCAATTGCATTCATGCAACAATTAAAATGTGATGCTAAAGGTTTAGAAAATCTTTAGAGGTAACATTTAGGTGACTTAAAAGTGCTTGAACTTTGAAAAGCTGTACGAACTCAGTAATTCACAGTTTTCGTTCGCTGAAAAAGGTGCATTTAAGTGTGCAACAGAGTGCTAAGAGGCTAAGACGCAGTTCCACGACGTGATGCTAAAGGATGCTCTCTTTCTCTCGCCTTGTTCCTCAGGAGAAAAAAAAAGTGCATTCGCTACATCCAAGGTGAAGGCAGCTGTGCCAGTCCTCCCTCTACGGACGGAAGCTTACTCGACTCCCCCCCATCCTCCCCCTCCTCAGTGGTTCCCTCCCCCTCCTCAAAAGAGTCCAAACCTCAGACTGAACAAATGCAACCTCTCTCACTGACTATGAAACCGGCCCACCAGCCACTCCACCACCCGCACCTCCTGGCTGGGCCTCCACCGCCATCTTTGGTTCAGCTGGAAAACTCTGCTGCAGCTAGGAAAACGCCCGGCGCCTCCTCCCACAACGGAGCCCTGGAGCACGGTGACGTCTCGTCCTCGCGGCAGCCGGGCTCCTCTGTGGCGTCCTCAATGGCCCGGCCCTCGGCATCGCTGTGTCATTCCCACTCGCTCCTCCCCTCCACGGCCCCTCAGCCTCTGTCGCTAGTGACCAAGTCTATAGAATAGTCTACCCTATTCTTCTCCTCTTTTCTAGCTCTGCACACACACACACACAAACAAACACGCAAACACCTTTCTAGGCCCTCTCTCTGCTATATTTCACTTGCTGTCAGTTCTTTTCTCTTTATGTTTCTGTGCCATACGGCTTTGAAATTTTAGTTTTTGTTTTATTAAAGTTCATTGGTCAATATTTGACCCATCATTATCAAAAAAATCTAATTATTATAAAGAAATGATACAATGAGCTGTAGTATAGCTTTGTGAATCTGCCAAAATTTTTATGAATTTTGTTTTGTCTTTTTTGTAGTGTTAAACAGTGCAAACAGAAAAATTATCTAGTTCAACTTCAAAATGTTTAAAAGACGGATATAAAAAGGTAGGCTAGATTATTCAGTGAGCCCTTTTCTGAAAGAGTTGGTTCTCCTTCTTTATTTGTATTAAATACGAGCTTGCGAACCAATCATTTGACATCTGTTCAAACTCTAGGAGGGCATGAGGCTAGCGGTGACACCTCTCCGAGGAACAACTTTAATTGTGATGTTACTTGTTCTTGTTTAAATGTACAGAATAATGGGGAGGGGGGGTTACTGTGTTAAATATGCATTCTTCCACTGCGTTGTCTTTTTTCTTTGTTGTTTACCTTTGGGGTGGAGTCAGGCAAGTTGGGTGGGCTTGAGGGGAGGTCGGGGTGGGAGGGTTGAGGGTTATTAAATTCAAAATGTCACAACGCTAGGACCAGTAGTATTTATTGCTTTAGAGATTGCTTGTTGTATCTTGTACGTGTCTCTTTTTGACTTTTTTTTTCTTAATACATTGTACAAATATTTTTTCTTAAGGTAAGCGACTTATATATGAATGATCCATTTTTACAAGGAGGTTTTAAAAAGGCAAATCTTTTGTTATTGATTTCTTTCCTCGCTGAAAACCTGGATTCCACTCAGTGTACTGTGTAGATCTCATGAACAGAAGTATGCACAACTTCATTTCAAGAAATGTGTCTATAAGCCATTTTACAAAAAGAAGAAAAGAAAAACTTGAACCAAGACAGTGGGTACCGTGTCTTCAGTAGTTGGAAAAGTGTCTAAAGCCCTTCTTTTTTATTGCACAGTCACATCTCTCAGACTGTAGATTCGTGTACAGATTTTCCGTGCCAAATTTTGTGATAATTTTCTCTGCCCCTCTAACCATGCTGTAGGGATCCTTTTTTTTTTTGTTTTGTTTTTTTTTTTTTTTTTTTTTTTTTTTTTTTTTTTTTTCATTTCGATACCATTCTTTGCTGTGACGTTACATAGATTGCTATGTATGTAGTATAAATGTTGCTATAACAAATGTGTTTGGTAGCAAATTGTCAAATATTAAAATTTAAACTTAATAAAAAGGCGGACATCATACTGTATAAACCCACAAGGGCCAAATTATGTATATTAGGAGGTTCATAAAAAAACTATTAAATACAAAAAAATACACAAACTGCCACTTTTAAGTACACTACTACATATAGGTAGATAGAAAAAATAGGCATGTTGATGTTGCAAGAGGCTGTAAAAAAAGCTACAAGAGAATCATCCACTCGGTGCCATTGTAGTTGACATGACGCGACTGTAATCTGTCGATTTCTTCTCTGGTTTATTAAGATGCTAATGATAAATAGTTTGAATGTTTCCTTAACGGCTGTGATGTTCCTGTTCTATTTTATGCTCTTATCTTTTTGTTTGTTTGTTTTTCCTGTTATTTTAAATGGTTCCAAAAACCATGTTTTTTTGTAATGAATAAATGTTTATGCTGTACAGTCTCTGTAGCATGCAGTTCTGTATTAATAAAAGCAACTTAGTATGTGCACATCTGTGTCTTCCTTTTATTCGGAAACATTCGCTGGCAGGTGCAGCGACCTAGGAAAGTGTTTAAAAACAGCTTCTCAGCAAGACGCTCTTATTCAGGAACAGACACCAAAGAATATGACGCTAATTTGGATAACCTACATTTGGTGAATAAAATTACTTTGTAATTAAAAACTGGTAATGCTGTATCAGGTTTCATGATTTGTCAAATTCTTAATAATTAATTTCAAACCTTGTAAACAGAGTGCACACAGTGTAACTTGAGCAAGTAACAAAAGAAAGCAGGAAATCATCAAAGAGGTTATAATAGTCCTGACTCAATTTTTTAAAAAAAATGTAATGCAAGAGAAAAGAGGAAAACTGTTTCTACCAAGTCCAGTTTGTACTGTTTCACACCAAACAAAATGTCTCAAATTAGTTATTTTAAATGCAGCTTTCAACCAATAAGCCACTTAATTACTCAAATTATTAATCAAATAAGAAACAAACAAACAGGTTCTGATGAAGTGTTATCTCCTCCAGAGAGAAAGGCCTCACCTAGCCCTCCCTTATTTCCATGTATTTCTTATTATAAACTTATAATAAAGATTGTGGTGAGGAAGTTTCATTCAAATCATAACAGGAATGACGAAACAGTTTTTACTCATTGATATTATATAGTAAAAAGTCACTGGACTGCTAAAGGACTGTGTCCTCTTTTCAGGAAAAATCTGTATTTTAAAAAATGCCTCTAAATCTAACAAAGTTTGCAGGCTGATTAGTTTATTTAGAGACATTTTGTCAGGAACTGTCCAGTTTGCTCTGTTCTGATTCTCTGAAATCTCCATTTTTGCCTATATATATAAATTGTCTAGTCACATTCAGCCAAACCTGTGTGTCATGCAAATGGACCTTTAACACTAAATTAATAAAAAAAAATAAAAAAAAGTGATACTCGTCTAATCTCCATAGGGAACCTCTCTATTCCCTTTGCTTCTGTCTACATGGAGGCCAGAGTTCAGGTTTGGCTCAGAGCAGCACCAGAGCTGGTAGAGCTGAACAGGCTTGTATAGTGTTTTGGTTCGTTTTCTCACTTTACATTCAGCACAAAACTGCTTTTAACACATCTAGGTTGGATCATAGCGAGGGTTTAATTTTGCTTTGTCATTTTCTTGCAGTTTTATCTGTGAAATATGGTCATTGCTGCATTCCAGCTCCTCCACCTGAGTCCTATCAGTAGTAATGTCAGGAATTTTGTGTACAAATTTTCCGTATTAGAAGCAGCACACAGGCGTTACATTGCAGTCAAAGCAGGCTGTGTTGTTTAGTTTGGTCTCCACTTACGTGACGTTCTCAATGGATCAGCAACAGCTTTGCGAACAGAACAGTCTGTGTGTGAACAAGCTGGCAACATTTTATAGATTCATTGTGTACGCTGAGGAGAGCAGCATTGATTTGTTATTTACCTGAAGTTTGCTTAAATCTACAAAGTTTCCAAGCAAACAATAGTATTAAAGTGTAGCGGAAATACATTGAACGTGTACTTGAACAGGGCCGTAATGTATAGACTGTCCTCCAGTGAATACCAAGCACAGAAGAACTGAAACCAGGGGGATGGGTTCAGTTGTGATCAAGCAAACGTGGGACTCTTCTTTGTTCCTTTTGAATGTACACAATATGCACACTTAATGCATTTGTGTGGGCTATACCCTTGAACTATAAACCATTAGACTGGAGACGCACAACACACAAGCGTCCGTGACGGTTCTATTACATTTCAAGAAAAAGGAACGGCGTATACCTGAGTAAAGAAATGACGTTTTTTTGATGTGAGTGTGGCATGGAGGAACAATGCTGAAGGCCATCGCTGCAGGCAAGCATACAAATCAGAAAACACTGCGGAGCATTAAATATGTCCCCTAGGTTACAACAAACAAAGCTCAAAAAGGTTTTGTTTCGGATGTTATTAAAAAAAAAAGAAGACGTATACTCCTGACCCTGATCACGGTAGGAGAACAAAATTGAAAAGGTTGAAGAAGTGGCCGCACCATATAGCATACACATCTCCTTTGTGGAAGATGAAAATGCCACGTTTTATTTATGCAGCTTCATATTCACAGATTTATGTCGTCCTCAATAATGAAATTCCTCTTTTCACACCAATTAGGTTTAATATGTATTCAAAGGGGAAGAGGATCGAGGGTCACCGCTCGATTTGTGTGTGTGTGGGCGAGTTTTCGAAGGTGCTCTTTAGTTTGGCTTCTGTTTGTGGAGAGGAGTTCTTGTTACACCCTTGGAGCAACAAATTAAAGCCTGAACAGCACGGATAGTTAAAAAAAAAAAAAAAAACATAGTGAAAGTAACTCTGATGCATTAAAGCCCTGCTGTGACATTCATCAGGGAGGAGCAAACCTTCATTCATTCCTCATGCCTTTTGATACGCCGCCCCCTGAAGAAGAGCTCGGCCAACAGCATTCACTCGCTCGAAAAGCACTCGAGTAATTGTTTGGGAATTGGAATACCGAGTCAGCGCCCTCTTCGCCCCGCTCTTGACCATATCTCCTGATCTTCAGATTTAAGTTATGTGTCCAAGGATAAACTGGAGTCAATTGATTTTTTTTTTTTTTTTTGCAGGGTTGTAGGAAAAAAAAACACAGAGGTAAAGGCTTCTGAGGTCATGTCAATACTTAATACAAGTTTGCACTCAGTAGGAGAAGAAGGTGAGAGAGAAGAGGGCAACAAAGAGGTGATGGGAAAGAACAAAAACAGCCATGTCAAAAAAAAGTTTGCACCTTGTTTAAAAGTACATAAAAGCAGAATTCATTAAATTCAGAATGAGTGTATATTTTTACAAAAGAGTTTGAAGAATATCTTGTCTGTGTCGTGAATTCAACTGAATGGAGGTAGCGAAAGATATCTATTCCGCTTTTATTACGTTTTCGTCTGCGTCCCATCTTTTTTGGAACCAGTGTTTTAGCACAGCAAAGGGTTTCAAATAATGTGTCGTATTCTCGAAAATTGGTTGGATAAAAGCAAATAATTTAGAGTGCTGTAGTGCAAGTAAAGGGCCTTTTGGAAATCATCTAGGAAGGAAAAGTGTGTAGTTGTCAGGAGACAGAGTGCAAAGTCAGGCCAAATTCTGCATTAACTTCAACTAAAACTCTGTTGTGCTTCTATAAAATGATGATGAAAGTATGAGGCTGTTATCGTTTAGTGAAAATGTGCTTACATAAACAAAAACGTTTTAAAGATTGGCATAAAAAGTAGACTTGAGATTATCATTTAAAGTTATTTTGCAAATGAAATCTTTTTTTTTTATTATTGGATGCATCCTGTTTTCCACATTTTTTGTCTTTGTTCGGGAAATAAAGGAAAATAAATTACATTAGGAATGATCTGCTTCTTAATGTTTCCCATATGTTTGCATATTTATGTTATACATGAGAAACGTCAGTGGTTACTTCTTGCATATCTTCATTTTTGATGCTCCAAACCTGCCTGTCTGTATCTATTTCTGTCAGATTTATTACGTACCAATGAGTAACTTGTACTCTAAATATCCCCCTCTTTTTTCCCCAGAACTAATTTTGAAAAGAATCATCCCACTCTTTATTCAGTAACAATTGTCCTCTAACCTTGAAGAACAAAATGAAGCACATGAAAGGTGGGTATTTTGAGAGATTTTCTCTTTCCTACAATATGAAAGCGACTCTTTTATCTAAGAAAAAATAAGGGCTACCACACAAGGGAAATTTTTGGTACAATTTGGTGCACAATGCAATCCCTAAAGGACTATCCTGTGGTGTGCCAGTAACAAGGCCATCTTTAATCAGAAAGATTTTGGATCCATTAAGGCCATATTGTGTGTATTGCACTACAATAGATTCTGAAAAAGGGGGACAATGAAAGCAGCGATCAAGTACACAGAGGAGAGGAGTAAGCAACAGGGAGTGCAGGGATGTTTCTTCAGAGAAAATTCCAGCAATTCAGACCACAACATGGGCAGCCTTTTTTTTTCTTTCAGCCTGACTCACTCTTATAAACCTGCATTCCTCCTTTAAATCAAACGGCTCAAAGTCTGATGTATACATTTGAAGGCCATGCAGTCGCAACATAACAGAGTAGAATAACAAATTGAACCACAACTGATAAAACGTCAATCATCCAATCTGAGGTGAGACAAGTTTTGAAATGACTTGCTTGGTAAATATTGTATAAATCATTTATTTAGCTTAAAAAATTTCATGTGTAATGACAGTTTCTCAAATGCAAAGATATTTCGCTCCTCTCTGTTTTGTATTGCTGTGAATCTGTTTGTTCAACAATCCACTACAAATGAGAAAAAGGTTTAATATTGATCTTCCGCCTGATCTTAAAGCTGCTATAGTCAAAATTTTCACATCAACAATGGATCAAATGGCTGCTTGAAAGGGGCCGCTGCCGACTCTGCACTTGCCTTCAGTTTTTTAGCGTCTTTCAGCTCATTGTTTTGGTTCGCTCTCATCGCTCTCATCATGTATTCAGTCCTAGAAACAGTTTTCTCAAAAACGGGAAAAGAAACATAACTGCACATTGTTCTGTCTTTAAGGCCTGTCATATCAGGTTATCAAGCATTTCATTTGTGTATAAACTACGCAACCATAATCAAGGTGCTATTCTACAGCATTTTTTTTTTACTTTTCTTTCTTTCTTTTTTTTTTAACAAACTACACCATCACAGATTTTTAACTCTTTCATTATTCAAAACTATGAAAATTTTATTTTATTTTTGGCCATCTCTTCCTTGACTCATCAGACTCAGCGTGGGTGATCTGCCCAGGTCACTTCTGCCCTCTGCATCTTCTTGCAACCTTGATGATTACAGGTTTCCACCATTCCTCTGATGACCTGATGACCAACCTAATGATAAGAACTGAAACCATGATCTGACAAACAAATTCCTCCCACAAATCCTGTTCATTAGGTCCTTTCTCTCTATTTGAAGAGGTATCGTTGGGAAAAGATTTGCACTGGGGTGCACTGATCACCAGATGCAGAGAAAATGGGCCTTGAAATGTATTTGGGAAGCTGTGAACCTCTTCAAGTCACCATTAGGTATCTGGTAATGATTGACAACATTATCTATGCTCAACAGAAACATACTGTAGAGTTTACCCACAGCCTGATCATTGCTAAATGCATATATTGTTTGCATGATGACATTGCTTCACGTGGGGACTCGGTTTCAGCGACTACTGAGCAGAAACAACTTGGGAGCAAGTGTGAGGCCGAAGACTAAGAGAGAGAGAGAGAGCTGCAGAGGAGAGGTGCAGCATATATACAGGTGTTTTGTGTATGTGCTGCTGTCTGAATGTGGGCTTGTGTGTCACCTTCCCAGCACAAGTGCCCTAGTCCCTAATGATGGCGGTGTGCAGCGAGCTAACTACCCTCACAGTGGAGCGAGCCCCCAGGCTAGTGCCACATCTCTCCATCAAGGCCTGCCTTCATCCTGCTTTACACTGGGCCCTTTCCAAAGACACACACATACACACACACACACAGAGCCAATGACAAATAATTCATATTATGGCCTGCCTGAAAGTTTGCCACACTACCTCATTAAGCAGCCTATTGTAACTGGCTGACATTCTCTCAGCATAATAACATTCCTTGGTCGGGTTGTTTTTGAAGTGACATCTCACTAGAGGGAAACAGAAATAAATAAAGAAATAAAAAAACACCCAGTTGTGCTATGTTGTTTTTCACCTTCGTAACTCTCAAGGTGATGCAACTTTAGCTGCCAGATATCAATAATGGATCCCTGTTGTTTCTTGATATGAACGATAGATATTAATGAAGACGCTATGGCTCAATCCAAACCTACATATTGAGTTTGATCTCGCACTTAGGGCTGCATTGATTTTTCCTCTTAGCCACACAGTCCAGTGCACAGCTTCTGACACACCAATGAACATTAGTCTGTTTGATTTCATCTGCAAAATTTACAGTGGGCAAAAAAAGAGGCGTGCTGGGTAGGTAGGGAGGAGGGGGAGGAGCAGAGCATGGGGGGCATTTGGGGAAAGGGGTGTAAGGCTTGATGAGGGTGTGGAGAGGGGGTAAGTGAATATGCTCCTTTGATGTGCTCCATGTTTGTGCACACGGCAGCAAATGGCAGAATGGCAACAGTGTGGGAGTTTTTTTCCCTTTTCTGAGTGGCAATCAGTCAGTTCAGAGGCGCTGAGCTCCTGGCGAGCCTACAAGGCATGTGGCTAGGTGCTCTCTGTCCTGGGGGCGAGACGGGGAGAGCTCTGACTTAGCTCTGACTTTTCCGGGGCATCAACGAGGCATGGGAGAGGAAGAGGAAACTTTCTCAGCAAAGTAAAAAGGGGGAGAGAAGGGGTGGGGGAATCATCCAAGTAAGGGAGACTTGAAGTTAAAGCACTTCAATCTTCGCTTCAGTCTCGACAAGTATGCCAAACATGGTTTTTGCATAAACACACAGCACTTCAGAGGCAGACGTAGAGATAAAGATGAAGTTAGTCGAATAACAAAAGGGAAAATGAGAGGAAGATGGAAGGCGAACCCCCAAACATGAGGAAAGATGGAAGACAACCCCTGCTAAGTTGGATTCTGCGGCTGTCTTCCATCTCCCTCAGCAGATAGCAGGAATGATAGCAGTGCATGTTCCAGCCTCCTATAATGAAGTCCAGATGCATCAAGTCAGCTCTGCTCCTCATCATCACGGGCTGTGACCTTGGGAAAACTACCTCAGCTGTGGGGCTTTTCTCATATTTACAGAATACTGCGGAGACACAGCAACCACGCTTGCTGCTTGGGGATTAAGGAGTAGAAAATTCCACAGTAACAAACGTCTTTTCCAAATGCCAGACGGCTGCATCTCTGAACCTCTGCTGAGATTGAGTTAAGAGAGTGGCTTGCATAGTCCGCACTTTAACCGTCTTTTGCCTGAATGAGAGACCAATGCTGTTGAGCTGATCCTGACCTATTATTTGTAATAACAAGGAGGACAATGTCAGTGTGGAAGATCTCAATCAATCAAAGAAAATCAAGAAAGTGTAAGCATGCCGATTCCTTTAATTTGACTAGAATATAGTACTAAATACATGTGGGGGGCTGGGTGTTTAGCCTAGGCAGTGACCTCATTAAGGATGCTGTAGACCTGAGGGGAGAAGCTCTTCCTGGGCCTCTCAGTGCTGGCCTGGTGTCTTTTTCCTGACCTCAACAAAAATTCATTAAAAATGCTTAAAATGGACCAATTTTGGTCTTTTAAGACATATTTGAGCATAATTTGTTCAGAAAGGACAAAACAAACCATATTATGACATGTCCAAAATTTGACCCCCCCCCCCAAAAAAAGTCCCCCCCCTAAAAAAAAATTGCCTCAATTAAATTTTTTTACTTTTTTTTAAATGC
>JAOWBC010000419.1:0-12620 GCA_028566105.1 Hypoplectrus providencianus | reverse complement strand
GAATTGCAAGATCTAACAAAGCCACGATACCAAAAATGGTAATTATGCTTGATGTTAAGCACTGAAGTCTGTAAATTTCATTGTTACAAAATATTGCTTTTAAAGTAGAGTTACACAGTTTAGTTTTAGCACTGAGTATTACTGGGACCAAAGTATGACAAGCTGGCAGAAGCCACGCAACAAATAGGAGAATGAATACAGTGGTTTTTGTCATGATAGTTGGATATTGAAGAGGTTTACAAATAGAAACATATCTGTCATAGGCCATGGCTGACAATAGTAAGTATTCTGAAGGGCCCGAAGAGTAATTAATGTAAAATTGAAAAAGACAAGCTGAATATGATATGACCTGTTTTTCAGATAAAAAGTCTATCAGAAGCTTTGGGTAAACACTAGTGCTGTAAACGACACAGTTCAACAGCAACGCTGCAATGAAAATGTACATGGGCTCATGGAGGTTTTTGTGCCTCCAGATAAGGTACACAATAGTTAAATTACAGCATATTATTAGAGAATATATTATGAATATAATAACAAAATAAACATATCTGTATTTGTTAACTTCCACATGTCCACCAAGAATTATAATTGTTCCATTAAACTCATCATCCATTAATGATATATCAAGTAAAATGTTCAGTTATAAGACACACAGTTGACAATGCAAGAGCGCATTAAATTATTTGTAAAAGATGTCTCACCATAACAATTACACCAATGTCCAGTCTGTACTGAAGTGACTTATCACTACATGAATTCAACCCAGAAATTCAGAGGGAACTGTTCAGAGTCTGTGCAAATGTTTTATTAGATTGCTCAACCCTCCAATGAACTCATTAAGGTTTCTGCAAAAATAGATTCCAGTCTAAGGAGCATTTCATCAAACTCTGGAGGGCTGAGGTCACTGTTGTTTTTCTTTATGTTTTGTTTTTTGTTTTGTTGTTGCTGTTGTAGTCTTTGAATTGAGCATGTGCCCAGTGCTTCATTTGTAAATCATAAGGTGCCTGAACGTAAAATACATATGACAGCTCAGGGATGAGAGAGGGGCACAGGTCCTGGAACGTATACAGAAAACATGCTAAAAAAAAACAACAAAGCACTCGGAGAGCGCAGACCTCCGCCATGCAGTTCGTGTCCCCCTTTATATTATGATTTACCTTTTTTATGTGTTTGAACTGGTATGTTCACTGTTCATAATGTAAGCGTTGCTGCCACCCAGCGGCCATTGGATGCAATTGCATCAGTATACTGTAGCTTCGCTTCAAAATAAAAAAAAATTCCTGAATCCAGAAGGCATTCCGGATCACCACCAAAATTCAATGGGTTCATCCTTGGGCTCAGTCGCACATCTGGTGAAAATTTCAGGTCAATCCGTCCATAACTTTTTCCGTAAACTTGGTCACAGACAGACAAACAAACAAACAGACAAACCAACGCTACCGAAAACATAACCTCCTCCTTTGGTAGAGGCTACAACATACAAATGCCCACTTCCCATGCTGTGGGACTTACACGCCTCAATTTCAAATACTATCCATGGTATAAATGTTATGGCAATAATTTGCTGTAAGCAAGCTGATGTCGCGGCCCGCTCCTCTTGTCCTGGCTGTTGTAGCGAGCTGATGCCAGGGCACCTTCCTGTTGCTCCGGTTGTTATCATGTGTTGCTGTAAACAATCATTTCAGTCTTGTCGAAACAGCAAATACCAGAGCACAGACCATCCCCAAGCCCAAATAAACTGTCGTTGAAGCACTCACGGTCAAAATACAAAGCATGAAGGGAAACATAATCAGCTGTGAGTAGCAAATGTTTTTATTTTAAAGCATTTCGTTGTGTAGTTTAGTAGGATTGGGATAATTTAATCTGAACACATTCGCCCTCTGGTTACATGAAGTTTCAGTTGATGGATTTCAGTAAGTATGTCATGTCTGCACTTTAAATGTATCATAGTAAAGAAAAATACAACAAATGTACCTTTGCAAGTTGTGATTGCTTGGTAAGACACTTGCTGTTATCATATATTACTATTTGAGAGGCTCTTTCCCTTTTTTAAATACAAATGTGTACAGACACCTTTAAAGAATTACAATTTTTGCTAAAAAAAAAAAAAAAAAAGAAACAAAACAACAACAACAAAAAAAGAGAAATTGTTACATTCGTAATTCGTGTTGAAACATCAAATAATTTTGGCTTGAAGGAACAACCTTTTGAGGTGTTTGGAGATTTCTTTCATTTTTAGCCCGTATATAAGTGGATTAAACAAAGGCTGATACAGAACAATTTGTAACATCATTATTAAGCGTACAAATTTTGGCAAATTAGATTCCACTCGAGCTATACTGATATCATATGCACCTAAAATGGAGAAACTGATTAAAACCATCAGGTGGGGTAAACATGTCTCTGCTGCTTTTTTCCTAACTTCTTTACAACTTCGAGAAGCTATTATAAATATCTTTGAGTATGTAAAAACAATGAAAAGCACAGGCAGAATAGTGGCATCTAATAAAGCCCATATACCAAATATAGTTATTGTTCTTGATGAGACACATTGAAGTCTATAAATTGCATTATTACAAAATATTGCTTTTAAAGTAGAGTTACACAGTTTAGTTTTAGCACTGAGTATTACTGGGACCAAAGTTTGACAAGCAGGCAGAAGCCACGCAACAAATAGGAGAATGCATACAGTGGTTTTGGTCATGATAGTTGGATATTGAAGAGGTTTACAAATAGACACATATCTGTCATAGGCCATGGCTGACAACAATAAGAACTCTGAAGGGCCAAAAGCATAATAAATGTAAAATTGAAAAAGACAAGCTGAATATGATATGACCTGTTTTTCAGATAAAAAGTCTATCAGAAGCTTTGGGTAAACACTAGTGCTGTAAACGACACAGTTCAATAGCAAAGCTGCGATGAAAATGTACATGGGCTCATGGAGGTTTTTGTGTCTCCAGATAAGGTACACAATAGTTAAATTACAGCATATTATTAGAGAGTATATCATGAATATAATAATAAAATAAACATATCGGTATTTGTTGACTTCAACATGTCCACCAAGAATTATAATTGTTTCATTTAACTCATCATCCATTAATGATATATCAAGTAAAATGTCCAGTTATAAGACACACAGTTGACAATGCAAGAGTGCATGAAATTATTTGTAAAAGATGTCTCACCATAACACTTACACCAATGTCCAGTCTGTACTGAAGTGACTTATCACTACATGAATTCAACTCCAACATTCAGAAGTGATCTGTTCAGAGTCTTTGCGAGTGTTTGTATTAATTTCTCAACCCTCCAATGATCTCATTAAACTTTCTGCAAAAATAGATTCTAATTTAAAGAGCAATTCATCAAACTCTGGAGGCCTGAGGTCACGGTTGTTTTTTATTGTTGTACGTTGAACCTCAAGCATGTGCCCAAAAGCCCAAACTCAAAATACCAACTGCAGCAGTTTATGATGACTGAGTGAACCTGTCTGTTGTGATGGTCTGCCATGGCCTGTTTTGTATTTAATGACAGGTGGTATTTTTGACATATTCATTGCATAAAGATCTACCTACAGTGGTAATGAGTTCTTGTCCTGTGTGAGTTGTTAAAGTCATTACAAAAGCTTTTCGACTCGCTGTTAAGATTACTTGTACCTTTCCATTGAAGTATTGCAGTGTTCCAGCAGCAACAGGTAGGACCGTTGACAGCTTGGGTTCTTTCTTCATCAAGTATTAATTCGGCAGAGCAAATAATTCATTCAGCCAGCCCTGCAAAACACAGACTAAGTCCCATAATGCTCTCTGATACGAAAGTTTCTGGCAAACAACATACTTGGCAGATTTCTTGTGCCACTTATACTGTTTTAGTTTTGTGTTGTTTCCATCCACCTCAAACTGTCAGCTGTAGTAAGAGTCGTTATGATGGTCTACTGGACTGAACTGCAGTCTGTAAAGGACACATGTTGGCTGCAATGTGTTTGACACAGGCTAATGTTAGTTGGTAAGCGTCAGCAAGCTAGCATTAGCTTACAACAAAGTCATACATTTACCCCTTACGTTCAGAGTTAATCAGAATGAAATCGAGATCAAGATAAGCAGCACAAATGTTTGTACCAGTCGTGTTTGGTTACTGGCGTCGGCACCAAAGTCAGGAGCAACATCTGTGAAGAGTTTGTTTGAAGTTCAGCAAACTGCGATCCAGTTTCTGGAGGTTTGAAATGTGGTTTGTTAGCCCATCTTAGATTATCTCAGGATGATTGCAGCCTGTGTTTTCTGCTGGTTACTTTAATGGAGTACATGGATCGCAGTAGCTACTTACTCCCTGCAGTAAAGTATCTGAATAACCTCTCTGATGAGTGGGGGCAACAACAGCATTAACTCTCTTGAGTCTCTGCTGATGTTTACTTGTTAGTGCAGGGTATACAGTGGAACCTCTAGATACGAATTTTATCCGTTCCAGAAGCGAGCTCGTATCTAGAGTTGCTTGTATCTAGAAACATGAAATTCCATAAGAATTAACTAAAATACAATTAATCCATTCCTGGGCACCCCAAAATGCAATTTCCCCAGCCTAAAACAGACCTTTTCCACCCTAAATATCACCTAAATAAGTACAATAATTATAATACTACATAGTAAATACAATAAATAAATAATACATAGTGTAAATAAACTGATTGCACGTACCACGGAGTAAGACGATCTTGGTGAACAGAGAGTAGTGTAGACAGTGGAGGGGAGGGAGGAGAGTGGTGAGACGAACGTACTTACGTAACTTATTTTATTTTTAACTTACGTTTTAAACTTACATTATAAACTTACATTTTAACTTAGCAGTGTGAGAGGAAAAACGAACTGACGCCAACATCGGCGTCCCCTAAGACGCTTGGCTTTGCTTGGCCTTACTCGCCTCGGCTCAGCCATTCGCCAACGAAGCGTCCAACGTCTCGGTCGGCTCTACTCGGCTCGTATCTTGGATTTTTGCTCGTATCTAGGGACGAAAATACCAATTGAGCTCAGCTCGTATCTTGGAAAACTTGTATCTTAGGACACTCGTATCTAGAGGTTCCACTGTATTTAGATCCCTTGGTGAAGCAGCAGTCTGATAAAAGCCTCTCGCAGACTCAAACTCTTTGCACATCTTTGGTGTGTTAACCACAAGAAACAGATCAATACAGGTTGTATGTGACTGCAGTCATCAGAGTGAGGGTTTTTATTTATTCTCTTTGGTTGGTTCTTGATGGATGATGAATTAAATGTAACATATATTATTTTTGGTGGTCATGTTGACGTGCACAGATACAGATATCTCTACTTTGTAATTTTTTTTATTGCATATATTCTAATAATCTGCAGTAATTGCTCCATTGTATGTCTTATCTGGATCCACAAATCCCTCCATGAGCCCATGTACATATTTATTGCTGCTTTGTTGATCAACTCTCTTCTTTTCAGCTCTGTTATTTACCCCAAACTTTTGATTGACTTTTTGTCAGAAGAGCAGATCATACCGTATTCAGCCTGTCTGTTTCAGGGTTTTATTTTTTACACGCTGGTATATTCAGAGTTTTTACTGTTGGCAGTTATGTCGTACGACAGGTATGTGTCTATATGTAAACCTCTGCAATATCCAACCATCATGAGAAAATCAACTGTTAGTTTCCTTCTGGTTTTATCTTGGCTTGTGCCAGTCTGTGAGACTACAGTGGCAATTGGACTAAATCTTAATAGCAGACTCTGTTCCTTTACTTTGAAAGGAATCTTTTGTAACAATTTGATTTTTAAACTTTACTGTGTTGGCTCAAAGGTATTGTCTATATTTGGTGTGGTCATGTTGCTGCATGTTTCTCTGCTCCCAATACTCTTCATAGTTTTTACATACACCAGGATACTTGTAATAACTTATGGAAGTGGTGCAGACGTGAGGAGAAAAGCTGTACAGACCTGTTTGCCTCACATTATGGTCTTATTAGGATTTTCATGTTTTGTTACTTATGATGTTGTTATAGTTCGACTGGGATCTGATATTCCAAAAACAGCACGTTTTATTTTGACCTTACAAGTGGTTTTGTATCATCCTCTCCTTAATCCATTAATATATGGACTAAAAATGACAAAAATCTCCAAACACTTGAAGAGGCTGTTATGTCAGATAAGTTTACGCATATTGTTTAACAACTGACTTACTGTATAATTGTTTTAAATTCAAGACATTCATTTGAAATTGAAATTATTATTATTATTATCCAGGTAGCCAGACAACAGTCAGAGATAAGGTGTATGTAATTATTTTGTTGTTTGGATATTTACTTTATGTTTTTACCATCTTTTGGTTTTATCACTACATGTGAAATCATCTTATAAAAACCTTCAACAATGTCATATCTATGTATAATCATATATATATTCAACATGTTTTTCTCATCAGGTGTATGTTTTGTTGTATGTTTCCCCCTGTGCTCTCACACTGCAGAAATATTGCCTGCTTTTCTACAGTGCAAATGCTGAGTTGTGTCTTAAAGTGTAGTTATGACATTATGCTTGTGAGCTATAAATAATCTGTAATTTTGTGCATTTGGTCACTAGCCCTTCACTTTGATTTTCTTATTGCATCTTTAACTTCCAGGGCTCGCCAACTGAGGCCCCAGGACTTTGTCTCTAGTTGCTTTGATGAAATGAATAATGGTCATAAATTAATGATAATATTCTTAAATGTTAAAGACTGTTTGAAATGTTTAATTTTGTGAAAGTGAAACAGTTTTAATCACTGGTGCTCATTCCCTCCGTCATGTATCATTCTTTTTTTTTCTTTACAGATAAGGATTTAGTATTGTTGTACTGACACAATAAAATAACTTTATTAAAAGACACTTTATTAGTTTTGTGTTGTCCTTGAATGGCACTCAGAGCCGGAGGTGTAATTTGCACAGGTAGTGACCAAGGATGGTTTTGTAGTTGAGCATGTACCAATGACTTTCACAAAGACACCAGAACACACTCATCTGGTGCTAATTTGTTAGAAAAGAACATTAAGAAAAGTGGCCATATCAATGTTTTCAGGGTCAAACTTAGTCAGGAGGGATATTGTTTAGTTTAGATTAAGTTTATAAAATTTCATAAGATTTTAGGTATCACCTCCAATTAAGGGCCCCTGAAATGATAAACTGTGACTTTGAAAGGGGCCAGTGAGCTGATTTGGGCTGCCAGGGTTTAAACTGGAGCTGATGGCAGGTGATAACAGAAGGCATTGACGCTGAAACAATATTTCATATCTTGATGTTAAGAACTAGCAGATCTGCTTTGGGACAGATTTTGCGAGTGCAATAGAGCATTAAAGGTGTAGTCTGGTGTAAATTACGACTACCCCACCTCTAGGAGATGGTTCTTGCCTAAACAGAGTGGAACCTGGCATGTGTGTGTAAAGCACAATAAACCAGGTCTAAGTTACAAACTAAGACTTCAAGATTTGAAGAATGAACCCACACTTTCATTTGATCACTTTTCAGCATTAGACTTCCTGCAATGAAGTGCAGGAATCTAGGCTCTTACTGGTTCACAAATCATAGCAGAGATAACTTGAGGCCAGTCCAGCATTTGAAAAACAAAAATCAGCTGGAGAAGAAAAGTCAAACCAGGATACGGCAGAGAGAAAAGAAAGCGCTGTGATGAAATACTCTTTTTGAGGCAGCTGGATGGACTTTAGATGGCCACAAAATGATTTTGTGCAGTTATCTCATAATCAGACATGACAACAGTAGAGGAGTTCATGTCATGTGTTAGACCAAGGGTCCTTAAAATCCATAAACAGACAGTGTGTCTATTGTGTGAATGAATAATCTGTGTCACTGCAAGATAAATAAGCAAAATGATAGAAACTAATAAGAAATGCAGAAATACAGATTTAAAGTAAGCAAATAAAATGTTTCGTCAGCAGGAGGAGAGTCACTTGGTGGTAATAAATCACAGCAGCTATAGGTGGCTATCAGGATTTAAATGTGACAGTTCAAAGTGCAAAATCTAGCATTGGACATGTAAAAACCTTTCATATGATTTTAATCAGTTTAAATACATCTGTTTTGTTATCAATCCAAAACTATAAATGGAAGTGATCCACATCTACCCTTCGGTTGGTGTTTTTCATAATATGATTGGTGCAAAATTGATCAGAATGTCAGATTTATTCATGATAATAGTGAAAATAATTGACCCATAACTTTAACACAGGTCAAAAGAGGTCAACACTTGTGACAAAGTTATCAGAAAGTGCATCTTAGCAATAGTGATGTAAGGGGTTGTTTTTTAGTGTGTGTGATCTGTTTTGCCGCCGAAGCCCACAGCTGATGTAAGGACACTGTAATTACCTGTCATTAGTGGTGAACAAACAGAGCAGCTGTCAGGGGAGCGGCCTGACTACAGCCAGTCTGAAAACCAGCTAATGATGACCCAGAGGCCTCAGTGAGCCGGCCCCAGGGGAACCACAGGCCATGTGGTTACAAACAGACCAAAACACTCAAAACACTGACTTTAACTGTAACAATAAGCAAAGTCAGGTGAAAGTCGAACACAGTAATTAGGTCAGAGGTGCGGCCAACATGGTCAACGTCTCTCTGTTCCCGTGAGATCAATTAAACACACTAACAGCCTCCAGCCAGGAAACAAACACTTACAATTATGATGTTATATGATATAATGTGACATACAGACACAAAAGACAATAATGAAAGATAGAATGACATTCATTTTGAAATAAAAATCTCACTTGATAATATACGTAAATATATATAACACTGAAGATGCAAAAATAAAACACTAAATAATAATAAGCCATGTCAAAATGTCAAAACGCCATTCACGCAATGAAAGTGAGCAGCAACATGTCAAAAACACAAATGAAATCCATTCTTTCTGTACACAGTGGATACAAAATGTCAGTCTGGCTGCTAAATGTTATTTGTGTTAAGATTATAAAGTGGTTCTGAGGATTATCAATCATTTTGAATTTTGGGATTTTCCAGGCAAATCCGGGGCAGTAGAAACTTAACTCACTAATAGTTTTGGCAGACTTGTTGCAAACATTTTTCTATAGCACCTGTAAACACGATGAAGAGAATTAACAAAAGAATAAAGTTACTGGCAGAAAAACCCAGAGCTAAAAGACTCTAATGTGGAAAGCAGCCACATAAGGCTAAGGATAATAGCATTAATAGCTTCATATAAATAATATCAATATATATATATAATGTATGTATGGATGGATGGATGGATGGATGGATGTATCTGCACAGCTCATTTAACTGCACAGCAGGACTCTTCTGTTTAACTCTATGGTTTTTATAGATTAATTGTTAATAGAATAGATCACTGAATGAATACACCACTGTATTTATTCTGTGTTGAATAATTATTGGGTTTTATTGTTGTTGTAAACCAGTATATTTGGTAATTATTGAAGAAACGAAACAATCTGCAGTGGGCATCACCAAATTTCCAACCTTGTGCCATTGTCTGATTGATTAAAAAACTATAAATATATATAAGATTTACAGAGTGTGGTATATTACGATATCTTTTATCCACATGCTAAACAATAACAAATGTAGAAACTACAAGATGTTAGCTTTTGTTATAAACTTTGACTCTTTTTTTTTGGCCTTCCCCAACCAAAACTGATGAACCTGTACATTATGGGTTGTATAACAGGATCTTAGATATCTTTTAAATTCCCCATTTCAGAATTATTAATCAGTGAAACAAGTGTGGGGGAATTTTAAGTGTTATTTGTGTTTTACTTTTGCTTGGTGACTTAAAAGAAATGTCAGACCACCAATGAAGTCTGGTGGGAATGGCTTTGCATCTTGTATCCAAGCGGCACAAAGTTTCGACAACTGCTTAAGTAAGGCTTTTTACGAGGGAAATGGCTTAAACTGTGAAACGCTCTCACCCAGCCAACATGAGGAATCAAAATGTGAAAATGTACCGTGGTAATGTATCTGCATCAGGAGGGATTCAGTCATCAATCGATGTGAAGATGTTTTTCCAGTTTTTACATGATGAGGAAAAGACGTTGACTTAGTTTGATCTGCTTCGTATGCATGGTTTATCAACTCATGATGGTTCATTTTAAACTTGTATGTGTAATTGGTTATTCTGCATGTTAAGCTTTGGATTGGTCAAGCAAAGAAATGTTTTTTTTTTTATGTAAACACAGTGAGTAGGTAAAGAAAACCTTCATTCTCACTTCCATATCATTTACTAAAAATATGATGATACTGTACATTGTCTTGGGCGTGCATTAAACGTTATTTAGACATTTCCTCTCGATTCTTGATATTTTTGTATCCAGGTCTCTTTATCCTCTGTTGTGCATGCATAGAATCAACAGCCATGAATAACTGTTGGAAATATTGTTAAAATCACTGAATACTCCTCAACACTTCTCTTCATCTTAAGTTGCATATCTTGTTTGCTTGTTACAGTTGCTTATGGATCTTACATGCATTCAGACTTAGTGTATTGGTTATGTCTTGTTAAAGTATGAAAATAGAAGTTTCATTTATTAGAACATTTTAAAGTCTGGACCTGAACCTGTTTTAACCTCCTTCGTTCCCTCCATCGCTCTCTTCTTCCAGCTCTGCTGTTGTTCAGACATGAAGAGCAACAACAGCCTGACTCCTCTCTACTTTCAGTTCACTCTGTTTGCAGACTATGGGCCCCTCAGATATCTGTTCTTTACTCTGTGTCTGTTGATCTACATGATTATAATCTCTGCTAATGTTGTCATTATTCTGGCAGTCTGCCTGGAGAAGTCTCTGCATCAGCCCATGTATATTTTCATCTGCAGTCTGTCTTTTAACTCTCTGTACGGCTCCACCGGATTCTTCCCCAGGTTTCTGTTTGACCTTCTGTCTGACACTCATTTGATGATATATTCTTTGTGTATAATTCAGATGTGTGTTATTTACAGCTCTGCAATGTCTGAGCTGACTATCCTGAGCATCATGGCCTACGACAGACTTGTTGCTATCTGTCAGCCTTTACACTATCACAGGAAAATGACACTTAAGATGATGACACAGCTGGTGATATTTGCCATGATCTATCCTGCATTAGGTTTAGGTTATAATGTTTACCTTACTATTCGTTTACCGTTGTGTGGAAGTAAGGTGCAGAGCCTTTTCTGTTCTGTGATTCAGCTCTCCTGTTTGGGCAGAAATGTGAATAACATAGCAGGTAGTTTTTCAACCCTAATAAGCTTCTTCCTCCCCATGTACTTTGTCCTGTACAGCTACCTTCGTATTCTGCGTGTTTGCAGGAGAAACTCACCTGAACTCAGAAGAAAGGCGTTACAAACCTGCCTGCCTCACATAGTGACATTTGTGACCTTTCTCGTTTCTTTATTCGTTGAGCTTTTGCTGAATCGATTTAAAGCTGATGATGTTAATCCGACTGTTATTATAGCTCTCTCTCTGGAGTTTTTGATCATTCCCCCCATCACTAACCCTCTGGTTTACGGCCTGAGTCTGCCTCAGATCAGAGGAGTGATTTTCAGATATTTTTGTACATATTTATCAAAGAAATCAGAATATAGATTAAGAAAATAGATCTTCTGTCCCCTGACACATTTAGTTTGTTAATATGTTAAACAGGATTTTAAAAAATCTGAGTATGAAGTTTTCATTCATGACAAAGCTTGAATGTACTTTCATTTATCTCAGCTGTGTGCTTTGTGTATTGACACAATTTCCATGAGAAATAAACACATGGGCTGTTTCATTACAGCAAATATGGGGCCTCAATTATTTTTCTTTGGAAACAACTCAACACTCTTTTGTGTGTTACATTTAAATATATCATGTTATGTTATCTTGTTGCCCTGTGAGTCTATAAAACTGAATCGGACTGTTATGAGCTTGGATTAGTGACCGTTTTAACATTTTTATTCTGTAACTTTAAAATATGTTAAATACAATTTCAAAGCTTTAAGACTGCTGGCAAATTCAGGCTGAGATGATTAGTTTGTTTGTTTGTTTGTTTATGTATTTCTTTTAATTTCGAAAATCAACTTGTCACCAGAACTGTTATCCTAAACAAACATTATTAAACAGAGCACAGACTTTTGGGGGTTTTTATAGTTTCAGTTCACTCACATTAACTGTTAGAATCTGTGTTTGTTTAATTTTTGGTGATAATTACAAATCAAATGTGCAATGACTCAGATTACATCTCACAGTTACGAAGCCGGTGTCCAGTTTGTTGATTTTTTTTTCCAACTTCACTTCACAAATGTATTCAGATAAATATTAATCTTCAGTGACCCTGCTCCTTCTGAATGGCTTAGAAACTTCTGTTTTCCTGTACTGCCACCTGCTGGTGTCTTTGTGTTCTTGCAGTAGGAATAAACCCTGCAGAGGACGGTGCTTCTCCTCCATCACAGACTCCACTGCTCTTTTTTGCTCACAGGCCTCATGCTATCTTTCTCTTACTGCTTTATTATTTAATTTATACAAGGTGTTAAAACTCAAAATAATTTCAAAGCGGGCCCCACAGTGGCGCAGTGGTTAGCACTCATGCCTTACAGCAAGAGTGCTTGGTGCCGAGGGTCGCGAGTTCGAA
>JAOWBC010000389.1:10899-21084 GCA_028566105.1 Hypoplectrus providencianus | reverse complement strand
TTGTAAATATGAAGATGTTCTGAATTCCTCTCATTTATATCATATTAAACTGAATTTGTTTGGGTTTTCAGACATTAAAATACATTTTAGGGCTTATGGTAGTGTAATGATACAATGGTAAAATAAAAAGTGATTTATCCCTTTAATAAAGAGGAGGGAATTGGTTGTTTGGGTCAAAGCTCTGAGCTTTAACTGTAAAACAGCAGACACATTTCTGTAACCTTTAAAACCGTCCAGGGCTCAGAGAGTCGCTGGGATTATTTCCCTTCATTCCCCACAGCAGCACAACCAAAGGCCACAACACGAGCCCAAACGTTATTTTTGGTGGAATCATCCTGGTTTAAAAAGACTTTCATACACCACAATAAAGATATTTAACAGAGCAGTCAATCAGTCAGTGGGTCCATACCTGTGCAGAGACCGTGACAGACACATTCCTGCTCGTCTTAAACACACAGAAGTGTTTGTTTTACTGGGTGTAGCTCAAAGCTGGGTCTCACATGCATTTTTTTTTATTTTACTTGCAGCTACAGGTTATGCAAATGCTGCAGAGAGCGTTCCTTAATCCATTTAAGTGAATTTAAAGATGAAAAATATGCTGTTGCATAGTAGGCAAAGGGATTAGCAGCTAGAAAAGGGAAACAAATTCCTAAAAAACCACCTTACACACCATCTTACATAACACCCAGAAAGAGAGCCGTTTGGGTGCACAGAGCTAATGAGAGCAGCGTTTTACACAACAGAGTGATAAAGGCACAAACTTTTACCACTTTCAGCATTATCTGACTGTGGTGGAGCAGAGGAGGACAGTAAACGCATCGTTACACTCTCAGGATGCAGCGCACCTGCTGAGCTGCCTGCAGGTGCTTTATGCAAAGTGAAACCTGCACCTGTGTGGTATCCTGAACACTATTTATTAATTTATTTATTTTGCCTCTATTCACAAGCCCTTTGTAGGAATTAGGAGATTCCCCAAGACGCTCCGACGACATTACTCATATCTTTGTACTCCTGATTCAGCGGCTGATTTGACTATTTCAGTCCTCAGATGAGTCACTCTGCTTGAAACAGGGGAAAAATGTCTCAACATGAATCAAAACCAAACAGAAAACACCCTGTGATCACTCGAAAGAGGAACTACACTCGCACACACACTCCTGCCTGTTCAAGCCCACTGACTGAGCATGCACACACACACACAGTGGGAGGTAACAGTGAGGTGTTGGTGCCAGGATTGATTATTTAAATTAAAGGTGGAAGGAGTTCCTAGCAGTCTAACTCTCAGATTTCAGCTGGGGTTTGTTAATGCTGATCAGGACAGTCACTCTGCTGGAGCATCAGCTTTGTGCAGCATTTAGAAAACAGTGGGCACTGCACACTGCAAGAAAAAAATCAATTGTTGGACAGGAAAACAAAATTTATGGTAATTTCATAACACGTAGGCAGGATCTAAAATTACCGGTTTCTTTCTTGGAAAGGCTGCTCACAAACTGGGATTTGTTTTATTTAACTAAAGCTGCGTGAAGCCGCTAATTGTTCAGGTATTGAAATATAAAAACATAAAAATAAAGGAAAAAAATATCAACATGTTAAACTATGTCTGGATGAAAAGCAATAGAAACGTCATATGTTACATTCAAAGTCAGTAAAATGTCTTTTCATATGGATGCAGATATAATAAGCCATTTAAAATATAACATTATGTAATGGGAGCTGTAAGATTCCAGGTTAAAAAAATAGAAAAATTATCGTTTAGCATTTGTTTTCACTGACATTGCAACTTCCAAATTCTTTATAATATTGGGTGATATTTTAATATTGCCTCTCAATTTTATTATTGTTTATTGTTATTCTCATTTTCTTTGAAGTAATTTACTGAACTGTAATTTTTGTTATGAGAATTTCTACCATTCAGAGATTCATTTTTGCTTTAGTGTGTATTTGTCAGCTGGGAAAACCTTCAGCACCACATTTCTTCACCCAGGATGGTATTTTTGGGTGTATATAGCATTTTGCTGACTTTCTGCACAGGCCACTAGTTCAGGTCAGTATAAACAAATGTGCAGAATTAAGTTTATTAATCACAACTTTGTGTGCTGGGTTTTAGAACACAACCACATAATAATTTACCTTTAGCACTATTTATTTTCAGCCTAAACTGATGAAAATTATTGCCAAAAGAATATACTAGTATGTCACTTGCCATATAAGTAAATTTTATAATGGACACAAACATGATCATTGTGTCTGACCTTGCACACCTTATGATAAACAGCATGTTTTACTGATTATTTTAACACCTGGGCTCATTTATTGGGGTATTTACAGAGTAGGAATTAAATCTATTTGCTTTTTTGAAAGTGTGCATGTTCCTTATAATCCTGTCATGACATTATTATCATTTACTGCTGGGACATTATATCATAAAAACTGAAATATTTAACTTTTCAGGTCGGAGGTAGATGACCACACCCCTTCCCAAATGTTTCTACAGTTTCTATAGCTGCCACCTGATGTAAGCAGAGAGCCGCGATGTATAACACACTATTACAGGTGATTACTACACCTGACTTATTCCAGGTGTGGCCCACGGTGTGCAGGTTTTCATTCAAACAAACTCCACCCATGGATTGGTCATCAATGAAACACCTGTGGTAGATTTAGGGCATCCCCTGGCTACCAAACAGCACAAATTAAAAGTTTCTGTGAGTCTCGCGGCTCCTTGTGTCACCTGTCACCTGTGTGGTTGTTTTCTTACCTTGAGCGATGGCTATGGACTCGAAGCTCTGCAGCTCCCCCAGTAAACAAGCTCTCTCCGCCGGCTGGAGGCGGTAAATAAAGTCTTTGGCTCTCTTCGGGGAGTTCAGCGGCTCCCTCGGCTCGTTCCTCCCGTGTGTCCCCATCCAGCAGCCCGGCGCGGGTCGCCCGATCCCCGGCAGGTTTGGCGGCGCCTGCCTCGGTCCTGACGGCAACTTCGGTCGGAGGAGAGCTCTCTGTAGACAAAGCTTAAGCATGGCGGCGAAATAAATAACTACAAACACAACAAATAAGGTGTTTGTTTTTTTTAAAGCTTCCCTAAGCGGCGACCCTCTGTCGTCGTCTCGCGGCTCCACCAACGGCTGCGCTCGAGCAGAAGTTGTTCCTTCTTCGGTCCCGGTAAACGTTAGCTAGACTCGCCCTCAATGGGAAAGAAAGCGACGACTTTTAACGACCGTTTCACCGGAACTCGGGGTAACTTTCGGGCCGCCGTACATGTCCTCTTTCCGCGCTGCCCGCCGCCCAAACCGTCTCATGATCTTTAGAGTCTCGGCGGTCAGGAGTTTGGCACATGAAGTTCAAGCGACAGCCGAGCAAAAGTAAGCCGCGTCAAGTCGGCCGGAATTTAAAAGCTCGCTTCCGGCGGTGGCTTTCAAAATAAAAGTCGCCGCTTCCGGTCATGTAATTCATATTAAATACACTGGCAGTAAACGAACACATAATAATAAATATACAAAAATACAGAATTTAAAACGATAATAAAAATACTTCTATAACTACTCAGCCCCACCAACAAATAAAAATAGAAATATTTTAGTTTATAACCATATTACATACGAAGATTTCCAATTTTTCTGTTTTATATCATATTAAACTTTTTTTTTTTTTTTTTTTTTTTAGATAATTAAGACCTCAATTCAACATTTCCCACAACTTTCTAAAAGTTTGAAAACAAAACGATAAATCAGTTATTCAAGAAAATTATTTGCAGACTTATAGATAATGAAAATAATCATCAGTTGCATGCCAAAAGAATATTTCTTGCTCCTCTGTATGCATATACTGTATATTTGCTGCATTTACAATACTTTTACTTTTGCTTCAATTATTGTCTTTTTAAACATTAAATGAGCACTGCTGGAGGAAACCAAAGGTTGTCTTGCAGGGATTTCCAGATTACTTTAGGTCCTTATCAGTCTTTTAATATTATGTATCTGCCAACTAGATCTCTAATATTTCAGAAAATATATGAAAGCTGTTTCAAAGCAGCTACATGTCTCTGTGTGAGATGTATCTAATAAAACATTTTGATGTAATCTGTCTCAGATTGTACATTATCAGTTTTAAAGCAAGTCAGATTGTGTGATGAATAACTGATGAACTAAAGCTTAAAATTAATAAAATGCATTAATGCTGCATTAATGGGAGCTCTTAGTGCAGCCTTACTGATGATCTTCCTCAGAAAGGGCCGGCTGATTCATGCACATAAAGCACAGGGGGGTTGGTGACCTGAGCAGAGCCTCACCTGTCTGCAGGCGTCTAATCAGCCGAAATTCACTGGTGTATTTGTTCATAGCTTTTAAGAAGGAATCCTTTTCATAATTTAAGTCGGGATGAGACGGCTTCTCACTACCTATTACACAACAACAGACGAATCATGTCATGCAGCTCTCTGTTGTGTCTACCAGTTTAACCCACAGCAGAGTCTTGCAGGTAACCACTTAATAAATCTAATTTTAAAGCGTTTTTGTTGACTTAAGACTTGGAGGAAGGTTGTAGTTTTCTCAGAAACAATTTAAAACGTAAACTGCTGTGTGGGCGTTTCACAGTTAGCAGAACATTTCCTTTTTATAGCTTCCCAAGGCTGCAAACTGTGACTAAAAATGTCTGAGGCGACTGAGAAATAACGCAGCTCCAAATGGTGAAATACAGCCATCTACTGGTCAAAGCAGCCAACAGCCTCTGTTTACTGGGTTAAATGGGTTTCTGGGAGCCAAATGTGTTTCATGTTGATGTTAGTGATGTTCCAGATACAGTCCAGCTCAATATCAAAGATGATTTTATTTACATAAATCTCTTTTTAAAACAAAAGGCAAAATGAACAGCTTTTACCTTTTAAAAAGCTTTCAGAACAATCAAACTAAGAATCAAAATCCTTCATAGCTCAAACATGTCAAAAAGCACAGCTTTCTATTCAGATTAGACCCCACCTCTCTCTTTTTTCACCATCAACAAGATCTTCATGGATTCCTTGCAGCTTATTCTCTGCGACCAGTAATTACAACAGTAATGAACTTACTGAGTTTGTAGTCAAACCCTAAAGACGTTCAGGCTCTGGAAGTCTAAACAAGGTAATACTCGGAGGAGTTGTGCTTGAAAGCATTTAAATACAGATTCACAATGAATACCTCTGTAGTGACTGCGGGGTCTGGCCGAGCTGTACTGTCTCAAAATGAAAACACATCTCCAAATAAATATACTCTGGGTCTTCCTTTCCTTCCAGTAGTTTAAAATTTTGGACCAGTGTTCAGTAGGACACCTGCTGCTGGGAAACAACTGAGGGGCTGCTTCATGTAGCTCAGCATTATGACAAATATCACAAATTGTGTGACGTGACAGTGTCTTTGCAACTTAAAAAAAAAAAAAAATTGCAGTTTTAATGCAACAGAAAACGCCTGGATTCATCCTGCAGATCCACCAATGCCTGAACGTACTGTCGCAGCCCTGCAGAGGGACCCTGAGACTAGAAGCACAGTTTGAGCCTTCAGAAAGGTGCAGCCGTCACGTTTTTGTCCAGGATCGACAGGATGACAAAGCTCCTGTCTGTACCAGTGATTCCAAACTAAAAGGTGCATTTACTGACAATATGACGAACAAACGTGACCAGTAACTGACACACAAAACAAATAACGGTACTTTTTTTTCTTTTTAGACAAACGCAAATACTTAAAGTACATCGTAGACTAAATAAGTGGCACCTTTTCATTCTGGATTTTTGTGACATTTACTGAGGAGCATTGAGAAATAATTATTATTTCATCCAATGCATTTTCTTTTTTTGGAGAGGGGGGGTACCAGCATTCGTATTACAAACAACAACTTCTGGGTTTGAAAGTAGAATTTAACCAAACTACAAACTGATTTATGCAGAGTAATGTGGAAATGTGCATTATTAATGACAAAAAAACGGAAAAGAAACTGTTGTCTCATTCTAAAGGAGAAAGTGTGCACGTGTTTGTTTTATATGTACAATAACGTACACAAATGTAAGCGAGGTCACACAAGAGACCAGTAGTAAGTAATGATAGAGGTATATCAGTGATTACAGTAGCAAGTCACTTTTTTAAATCACACACACCTCTCAAGTTTCTCTGGTTGGCGCAGAGTTGATAGAAACTGCTTCACTCTCCTTCCTTCATTCTCTCTCTGCACACAAATACTTGGTTTAGGATAAAAGTGTTGAACAAGTGAACCACAAACTTCAGCTGCAAGTCAGGATCTGAGACACAAAAAAATCAGAGCGCAAGTGGCCCGAAGCGCGGCTGCAGAGACGTGTTTAACAGTACTTTGTTTGGAGAAAAAAAATAAAAGAGGCAAACAAAAATGTGTGTTTGTGCAAAAGCTCCAAACTTTAAACCCCTCAGGAATCTCAAATCCTGACTTGAAAATGAAAGCTTGAGTTCGTTTAGTTGCTCCACATCTTTGCCCACTCCAGCGATTTCCCCTGTAATTACTGCGAGGGAACATGAACTGCATCTTTAAGACATCGTCTAAGCACATTACAGGTCGGCAGGCACACACACACACACTCACACACACACATAAACACACACATAAACACACACACTCTGGGGCGACATAAGTGACAAAATCTAAACAAAGTTGTGAAAGTGTTGCTTCTTTTCTTTCCCTCTGGAAGAAGTAAAACTGCTCAGTAATGTAGCTTTGTAATGTGCAGAATGTGTGAGATTTGTGTGTGTGTGTGTGTGCGTATGTGTGTGTGTGTGTCGGCTTTGAGGCTTCGAGATGATTCAACGTGGAGACACACACAGAAAGATTTGTTTCGGGATCTCCAATAAATTTTGGATCAAATCAAACATGATAAAATAACAGAATGAGTTTTTGGTCTACATCATGCAGCCCCAGCACACACACACACACGCACACACTCACACACACATTGAGTCCACACACACACACAGACACACACAGAATGAGAGCAGCAGTTACTCTTTCCACGAGCCCTTATAGAGTAAAACCTCCACTCAAAATCAAACGAAAAGAAACTATCAAGAAGAAAAGAGAATGACATCCCTGACATTTTTCAAGAACAAATTAAGATGCTGTTGTGTTTTATAATTATTTTTAACTTAAATATAATAAAGATATATGTGTATTTTTCTCTATAATCTCTTGCTGTCAGTCCTCGGTGGAGTCTGTGTCGTCATTGATATAGTCTTCTTCTATGGGCGTGTTTCCGTTCTGCGTCCCCCACTCGTCCTCGTCGTACTCTATGCTGTCGTTGTCCTCCAGCAGCTCGTGGTCGAGCTCTGCCGTCCCGCCCGCCGCCTGAGCCCCGGCGGCCGCTGCATCGGCCGGCAGCTCGGCGTCCGGCTGTCCGTGCTGGTTCTCCCCCGGCGCGGGCGGGGCGGCGGCGGCGGCAGCGACGTCCTGCGGCGCTGCGTAGCCCCCGTTGTTGTTAGAAAAGGCGGCTCTGTCTCGGCTCTCGTCCTCGACGTAAACCCTCTGATGGCACATGGGACACGTGTCCTGGATGTAGAGCCACTTCCTCAGGCACAGCGCGTGGAAGTAGTGGTGGCAGGGCGTGATGCGGGCCGACGTGGCGAACTCCTGGTAACAGATGGCGCACACGTCCTCGATGTCCCTCAGCTGGTCCCCGCGCATCTCCGGCAGAGAGTTGATCTTCTTGACGGCCGTGCGGCGGTTGATGAAGGTCTTCCAGCCGTTCTTGGCCTGCAGGTAGATGTTGAAGTAGGCGTGCAGGCACATCATGCAGGCGCGGATCTTGCTGCCCGACTCGAACATCATGGTGTAGGCGCCGTTCCCGAACATGATGACGCCGAACAGGAACTCGATGATGTTTCCTGTGGAGCGCACGTAGTAGACGTAGTCGTCCAGCTTCTCCCACAGGACGTTGGAGAAGCCGTCCACCATGAAGAGGCCGTAGACTGTCAGCGACACCACCACCTGCAGGACAGGAAGCAGGTTAGATACATCAGCACCGCAGACGGTTTCATGTGAGACATATTCACACGGACCGGTCCTCAAGAGGCGGATAAAAAAAACAAAAAAATTAAACAACCAGCATGAAAGTAAATATCTAATAATACATGTATAATATTAAAACAAATGTAAAATGTGAAGGAAAACACAGGAGACACCTGAACTGTGTTTATGTCCAGTTTAATCTGGTTTTGTTTTGGTTGCTGTCACTGCAAGAAAGCTCTGCAAACATGTTTGTTTATTTGTGTGTTTGTTTGCTCCTGGTAACACTGGGTGGAGAAGAGCGCTCAGTATGGGTCTGTGTGATGAGCTGTTAAATGCACATGCAAAATATGTTTAAGATACAGAATTTAGAAAGAAGAACTTTTGTTGACAAGGAAAGTATATCTTAGTTTGTTAGACGTTTATTTAATAAAGTGACATTCAAACTGTGGACATTTTATTTGTGCGTCCTGAATCTCACTCATGTGACATCTGACAATCCAGAGAGGACGAGAAAAGTTAAAGGGGACCAAAGTCGGCGTGCCCGGCTACAACGGCCGACCTTCTCCGTCCTCACCTTGAGGCAGAGCTCCACGCAGAAGGCGGTGACGGCGAAGAGCCACGTGTTGAGGGCGTAGTGGTGCCAGAGGGCGTAGCTGAGCGCCACGGGGAGCACGAAGAGCGCCAGGGACACCAGGAGGACGGGGAAGTGGCGGCGAAAAGAGGAGACGTGGGAGGCGCTGAGGGACATCAGGACAGGGTCGGTCATACCGTGGATGAAGTGCAGGATGGCCGTCAGCAGAAGGCACATGTTCCGGCTCAGACGAACCTTCACATCCAACACAAAGTTATTTATTTATGAGGCTGAATCGTAAACTCTGCGAGAGTTTAACAGCAGCTAATGCAGCACATCTTCTTTAGAATATATCACTAAATCAACAAGATGTTTAATACTTTGATCAAGCTAGACATTAGGAACTTTAGGATCTGTTTAATGCCTTTGTGAGGATAAAATGAGACTTTAAGTTTCTGTGGCTGAGGGAAACAAAGCAAAGCATGAAATGAAACATTGGCCAGTTTCAGTCTGAGCTGCTGCTTCTGTTTACTGTCTGTAATAAAAGCTAAAGCAAACACTGTCTGTGTTATATTAAACAATACAGGTGTGACCACTTTAAACAATCAGTAAAGTTAAAAACACCAAAACAATTAAACAAATAAAAAAAGTTTCAGCAGAAATTTTAATGCTGTGTTGGAGTTTTACAAAACAGCCACATCCTTTACCTCCTAAGATACAGTTACTTTTATTCTGAAAATATCCCTGATTTGGTAAATAAACATATCAAGTAAGCTGAATACTTCAGCAAATACTGTGGTTGAAGGTGGACAATATGAAATAGCTATAAATGATTTCCCTGTGGAGCTAACTGGCAGGATAAGAGAAAGAAAAGAGAGAAAACCTCGACATGGTGAAACCAAATGAGGTCACACTGTAAAAAGTTCACAAAAGCAGCCAAAATGACAAAGAAGAAGAGCAGAATGAGCAGAATGAGCAAAGAAGACTCCTCAGATGTCTGCTTCCTAACAGCGGAGTCCCTGATTCATTTCATTTCCACTAAATATCCACCAATCACTGAACCACGTGTCTGTGCTGGAGCTGTGAACCCCGCTGTGACCTACCAGGCGCTCCTCGGGGTCCAGGCTGCTGAGGCCGGTCTGCAGAGCCAGGATGAAGAACAGAACGGGAGCCACGAAGCCTAAACGCTTGTCCTCCTCCTCTGTTGAACCTGAGGGTCCAAAACGAGACACAAATTAAACTCCAACACGAGGACCAGAGAGACTTTAAGGCTGATGGAAGATCACCATTTCTTCCAGACGTTCCTTGTCTGCATTCAGGCTGACATCTCGTTTTCTCCCAGGAGAGAGGACGGACGCTCAGCCCCTCTCTCTCTCTCCTGTGAACTTTGCTACGGATTTTGATGAATTTCGTGAATCGTGCTGCGTTCATTTCCGGTTTTCCACAAACTACAGCGTGGCCAAAGGTTAAAAAAATACGGTGCGCGTTATTCACGTGTTAAAAAAATTATCGGTAATAAAGAGACTTTGTGTTAACTAGTTAATAACATGTTAATGCTGACACCAGTGTGGCATTTGCTTTTGTTTTTGCCTCTTCTCTCCTCCTGGTTTACCTTTTTTCCTCTAATG
>JAOWBC010000386.1:0-12624 GCA_028566105.1 Hypoplectrus providencianus | reverse complement strand
CGCTTCATTCAAATTGAGGATTTAGGTTTTTTCTTTTTTTAGGGTGACAGCATCAGAAAATATGATTCAAGACATTCAAATATTCACTCTAAAACATCAATGGAAGCTTTTAATGTTACAAAAGAGGACATTTGGTTCAGCTCTAGTTTGTGGAGGTGAAGGTGGCAGGATGAAGAAACCAAAACTAAACGTCATCAAGAATTGATTCATGCTGCAGCTGATGAAATCTAAACTGCAGCAGGTTGATCAAGGCCTTAAAGAAACTCCACCAGTATAACCTCACCTACCCCAACTTGAAACGGCACATTATTGCAGATTATAGCAAATGAAGAACACAACTGCTAAGGTCACAAGGAATTACTGATGATGAGAAAGTGCTCACTTTACAAGAGGACGGCCTCAAGCAACACCAGAAGGCTGATGTCAGTTTCAAAATACTGGTGACTGGGTTATCATATCCAGTGACGTATGGTAAAATATTTTAACACATTTTCTCCTTCAATCAGCATCCCAGCTTCCATTCCTGGGCTACTTTCAATGTGCTTTTTGTTGTTGTGAATTTAAAATGCGATCAGTTATGGTAAACTTTGCCATAAAGAGGCTGCACTGAGTTGAATCTAGAATTAAGGCAGATGCCATGAATTTTAATGTGGATACATGTTTTTTCACTTCTGATGGTTAGCTGCAAACCGGTTAAGTGTTTTTCCTGCCCAGATCTGATATCATTTAACTGTTTGGTATTGCTGCTATTTTAACAAAGAGCTCAGCAGCAGCTCTGCCTGTATTATATCAAAATATATAGTGGGAAATTTATTTAAGATGATGTTTGCTTGACTGAAATGTGTCTTTCACTAAAGTAATTGCCACCACCGCTGACCCTTTACTTGTGTTTTCTTGTTTACATAATTTCCAAAATGGTGATGAGAATCAAACTTCAAAAGCAAGTGCCCCTTCAGAACACCAAAGATGCCATGCATTGTTTTCTGTTCCTCTTTTGCCATGCATTTCTCTAACCTGCGAGGAAATGGAGCACTCCCACACCCAGGGTAGGGGTGAAGCTGCGGCACAGGCAGGCGCAGACACCGACAAGGCCACCAAGGAACACCAGAGCCAGAGACACCAAGGGGAGAAGAAACTGGCACCTCCACAAGTCTGCAACAGAAAGAGAATATATCTAAAAACCTACAAACAAAAACATCTAACGATAAGGATAGCTGATGCATGTAAGGACAGTGGTGGGAGGGATACAGAGCTCACAATATGAGCAACAATTCGATGTGAAGAAGGCATTGAATTCAGCAAATTTAAGAAATTCTTTGAAAAATCTGCCGGATGCAAAAAAGAAATGGCGATAATAAGCTAAAAGCAGTACAGTATGATATGTTAGTGCCTAAAACTCTCTCCTTAACCAGTTTTGACAGCAGACAGTTTGTTTTTCCAGGTTCACAAACTCTGGCGATGATCTTAAAGCAGGGCACAAAATTAGCACCTATCAAATACTGATTCACTATGTAAGTCACTAGTATATTTGTTTCACTCACCAACCAAAACGACAACAATCAAATTAGAATCAAATCAAAATTACTTTACTAATCCCCAAGTGGAAATGTATTAATTCAATCAATTAAGTGGCTGGCATAATTTTAACATTAATTTATCATTTGGACAACAAGACCAGTCAAAGACTTGAACCCAACCTCATGTAATCTACAGTCACAGGGTCGACTCACATGTTCTCAGGAGATCTTCTTCACCATTGTGGCTTCCAGGGTTGTACTTTGGACTAAACTGCTGAGCAAGGGTGAAGCTCACACACTCTGTCTCCATCTTTGGATCTACAATAAGAGAGAACAATTTCAACTGAGCTGTCACCCTAAATTGATACATAGGGTGTCATGTAAGATAGGGCGGATGAGGAGGTGACAATCATCATCACACAAGAGAAAACTGTTATATCTTGTTAACTATACTGAGGTAGCTGTCCAATTTATTATCTGTGCTTGTATTGCAGGTAATGCTGCAAATCAATGGGTAAGATCAATTTATGACAGTATTTGATCCACAGGTGGGGATGTACTGAATCAGCTTCCCCTTTTACAATCATTTTGGCCCTAAAGTACTTTTTAAAGCTAGACAGAACTTTTTTCTGTATTGTTTATATCCTCATATCCTGTACCTGTTTGATCTGATGTCTCATAAAATATAAAGAAACCCTATTTTATTCACATTTACTCATGTTCTGATGATTTCAGTCATATTTAATGTCTTAAAGGTTCGTAAACCTAGCAACAATTTAAAATTTCAAATCTGCATTTACCCTCTGAACCCAACCAAGGAGAAATATGTTTTATTTAAGAAATCACCAAAAATACAATGTGTATCGTAGAAAGAAATTCTGAAAACAGACAGTATGTTCTGAATTTAAACTTTCCAACACTCCTTGGACAGATCATACGTTATCAAGTTTCTATCAGTCAAAGTAACATAGACAAAGCTTAAAATTTTGGTTTCTGAAAATATCACCTAATCAGAGACCAGATATCTTACCTGGCTCTTTGTACCAGTGTGAGTTTTGTGACTGGCTGGGCACCAGTAAACACCTCCACCACAGCCCCATGGTGCCATTCAGGCGATACATGTCGTTGTAAATCTTCGCATCAAACTCTGCATTGATGAGATCGTCTCTTGGCTCTTCTCTGGGCTCGGAGGTGGTGTTCCCCGAACATTTAGAGGGTGGACAGCTGTACTGGTACCAGTGCTGAGTTCCCACAGCTACAGAGAGGTAGACTGTCGCCAGCAGGCTCAGCACCGAGCCGATGACCAGAGCTGTAGCATAGCGATTATCAACCATGGTCTGGATGCAGGCGGCTCGTTTTTGAGCCTGTGTTTACAAAGAGAAACTGTTCTCGGATTGAAACAAAATTCAGTTTGTTTTTCACCGTGTGATGGTTAAAAATTCTAATTCCGCTTTAACATAAGGCACCACGGCATGTCTATGAGCTTTCATGTATTGTGGCAGAGTCAACATCTGTGCGAGACAATTGAAATTGTATTACCAAAGGTACTGTGCTGCATTTTTAGCAACGTCCCACAGAGGTGTTCACAACCTATCGAGGAAGCAGAGATACACACAGGTTAATCCAAAACTCACTGTACAGCTAACACAAATGCACCTAATAACAACAAAAGGCAGCTTCGTCAATTGTGCAACTACGTTAGCATCTTACTAGCAAACTAACGCTTACTACAGTTAGCTGTTGCTGGTTGCACATATGTTAGTAATATTAACTGACAACTGAACGCGTAATATTTCATTTAAAGTTTTGATATTACCTTATTACAGGACATAACTCCAAAAATATTCGCGTTAGCTCTTCCGCTGGCTGAACTTCCAGCAGGCCACCGCCCTCTTCTTCTACGGTTCTACTTTTCTTCTTCTGCTGCTTTAATTTCTACTAGTGGTCCGCAACCACCGTGTTATGTAGCGCCACCCTGTGCTCCAGAGTGTATACGAGCACCCTAACCAGTATGCGTTAATTCTGTTTAACATCCATCTTTCTATGCAAGAATCAGGGTTGCATAAAAACATATTTTCGGGCCGGAATAGTAATTTTGTGCCTCACAGTTATCCTGTGATAATTCATCAAACTGTACCTGGAACTACTTTTGAAATGTCTGGTAAAGGTACTGTCATCTATTATTTATTATATTCTCAAATTGTTATGTATATCCGACATATAATTACACAATAGAGAATAAAGAAAAGGGACCATTTGAGTGTGATCACACTTTTTAAAAATTATTTTATTTGCGCTAAAAGCATAAAATCAGACAGGTTCTCAGTACATGGAAAATCATTTGAAGTTAAGCCTAAGTATAAGCTACATGTTAGCAGTCCCGCAATGTTTCTGTAGTACTATGATAGATTAAGTATATCCCTGATGTGTTCTTTGCATAAAAAATAATATTCTCTTAAATCCAGGCTTCTGTGATGTTTTGGCAGTGCTTAAATCTGCAAGGATCCCTTTGGAAGAGAAAAAAAGGCTTGAATGAAAGTGTAATGCAGAAGCAGTGAGGTAGAAATGCCCACAGTTGATGTAATGTGAAATATAATATTTGGCTAGAAACATTTTTTCCAGACACATAAACTCATGTCCAAACTTTTCCTTCACATATACAACCTTTGAAAATCAAGCACATGTCAACCCCAAACAAAAAGTGCTGATTTGAGTTTTAAAATCAGCAAATAGTGCAAATTGATTTCTTTTGTGCAGCAAGCAGTGAGTTCTCATCGTATCACAACAAATCGTCTTTATCGAAAAGTCTTCTGTGTGATTTGTAGTAAGACAGGACTGTTGCGTTCAGGATGGGCGTGTCAGTGAACTCAACACTGCACGGCCCTGAGCTGCAGGGAGCCTCCTCCAGCTCCAGGACAGTCACATTGTTGGGTGCGGCTGTGCTGAGGATATTGGCAGGCACAAAAAGTGTCACCTGAGGGCCTCGAGTTGGCCAGTAACGTCCCAAGTTGAAGCCGTTAATCCAAACTTGCCCCTGAGGAAAAAAAAAACAAAGAACTGATTATTCAACCATATTTACATTATGCTTTAGGAAACTGTCTTATAAAATGACCACAGACAGTTATTTAAAACAGTCACAGATCATTAAATCGGGTCAGTTCTAAGGAATATCTTTACATGATTCATTTAAACAAGCTGAACTTTATTTGAACTTTTCTTTGGTTTCTCTAAATTTTAAATAGGACTGGAGCTGAAGATTCTTTTTATTTATCTATTCCCATTTATGTTCTTTTTTTTTTTACTTTTACAGATTAATTGAACAATTCCATTATGACCCCTAAAATTGGTTTGACATCTAGTCAAACAACACATGTGATACCTGTACCTGTATTTAATATGGTTAAAATACAAATTAAGCCTAAATATAAAGCATTATCAGCAACAGCAATAGACTGTAAAAATAAGGCAACAGCCCTATAAGTAATGTCAACTTTATTGGGCTGTGACAGATAATAATCAGAATTACTCTTTAATTAGATTTTGTTTAGTTTACACAAGGTCAGAATATTATAAAAATAATCTGTCAGAAGTTTCTTGACTCAAAACCCAAATTTCTTTTATCCCAAAAGTTTTCAATTAAAAATTTAGATTGTACAGTAGAAAAATCAGATTTTCATATCTGAGTGCTTTTATCAGCATCTTTGTTTTGTTTTTCCTTTTAGCTTGATGTATGACATAAACAATTCCTTTTCATTTTCAATTAATTTTATTTACCTACGTCAAGGTGGTTCTATTTTTAAATTACTTTGTTTTTTTTATTGTAAGCAAGATTGTGGAAAATAACTAGCCCCAATTTTCATAAAGCCTCATGGACGGATGTAGTGAGGATCTTAATCACAGGGCAGAGACGAAAATAGGTTTTCATTATTCTTAGCACTGCAATCTTTTGTCTTTTTTTTTTTTAAAGGGCAAAACTGCTTCAATTCAAACTCAGTCGTGTGTGGGTGACATGCCTTCCTCCATTGGGGCAGTTTGATGTAGGTGTCCTGGGGCAGTGCTGGGATGCCGTCAGGAATGATGAAGCTTCCCTCATAGAAAGCTGGAAGTGAGAGAGCAGCAGGTTTGGGTGGGTCTGTTGGTTTGGCTCCCCCGAGGAGACCCTGACTGACGGCTTCATCGATGCTGAGGCTGTACATGGTCCAGCCGCTGAGCGTATCTTTCCCCAGAGTCAGGTTGGACACCAGGCCCTGTGCAGCAGAGAAACCACCCAGGAGGAGCAGAGAATTCACACTGACATCCCAGCTTGTATAAAGGAATACAACATATTACTTTGTTGCAGTTAAATCTAATTTCTGTGTTTTGGGGGTTGGTTCAACCTGAAGCTGAACTCCAGTGAAACCTTGTTGACTAGACAGTGATTTTAAAATGTGGCAGGAAAATAAAACCTTAAAATCGTTGATGTCTTTTCCGTAGTTGATGCGGCCCATGTTCTCCACCAATATGTCCACCTGACTGCCAGCTTTCCCCGTCACATTCACAGTTATGGCTTTGTTCCTTTCAAGGATCCCCATGACCACCTGGAGAAGAAATCAGCTTGCATTTATCAGAAAAACTGAAATGTTTGCTACATTTTAAAACCAGGCCAAGGCATCATTTCTACACTTTTGTATGCTTAAGGTTCAACTGCAGACAATAAAACAACAAAAAAAGAATCTTAGTTTTAAAAATGTACATTTACATTTTTTTTGTCACTTAACAAAAAAAGGGAATTTCTAAAATTTACAATGTTTTCGAAACACAACACAGCTGTACAATAGCTGCTGCTGATCTAAAAATTATCATATTATGATTGTGCAATGGACAGATTTGGTGCAGCTGTTCAAGAATACTGATTCATTGATAGGCATTTTTGTTCCAAACTTTTTTTTCTATACTGTAGAACACTATCCTTGAATGCCTTTATTTAAACATAAAAAAAAAACATACTGCAGGAAAGTGTTTTCTGTCATGCTCTCTGCTCTCTTTTCACGCCCATGTCTCCTTGTTTAAGTAAAAAGAGTGACAGAGTTCGCACTGTTATAAAGCTATAATGGATAACTGGATCAAACACAGATTTCATCCAAGAGGCCAGGGTCTACATACTGAACCAGAGCGAATGTCAAGCTTACTGCTTTTATACTTTGTCGAATCATTTGGATTAGGATGTATAAAACTGCTGAATTCACCCTGTATGCATATATTTTTTAACAAAATAGCTGAAACAGCCAGTTCCACATCTTCACAATATCTATTTTCGATCCATAAAGTTACGTCTCTTTTGAGATATAAACAAGGGTCATTAAACGTGTCATTGTTTGCTGGGTCGTCACGCTGTCAGACTCACCCCGTCCACTGACACATACGCTCTATCATGGACGCCGTTCAGTGGAGAGGACAGCGGAGTGGGCGTGTTGCAGGAGACAGGCAGAGTGGTCCTGTAGAGCACATAACCGAAGGCCTAGGGGACAAACAGGACAGGAGGTCTGATCATGTGACAACATTTGGCTGGTGAATTAAAAAAAATGTTTTTATAATAAAACAGAGAAACATGAAATGGTACCTGGTTCAGATCAATGAAACTCTGAGGATACATGCTTTTAATGGGCCCGGAGAAAGACAGCGTCTCCAAGGCGTCTGCTACTGTCTGCAGCTGTGGCAGCACAGGGTTGCTTTAGTATTCATTTATTTTTCATGCTTTAAATATTTCACCGGTGAGCAATTAATTAGGTTAAAAAAGTCAAGGCTTTAATGACTGAAAATACAGGTTCAAGGTCATAGAAACACAGCGTCCACTGAGTACCTACCTTCCTCATCACTACAGTCCCATATGCATACTTTGGAGTGGTTGGTGGTATTGGTCCCTCTGGTATCTTATGGTACTGCCGTGAAAAGATACATTAGTTCTTTTAGATGACATATACTAGAACGTGCAGGAGTTAAAAATGCAAAAGCTCCCCTAACTTATTTGATCATTTTTTTCCCCTCTGTCTGTTAATGGACAGGGCTTTCTATTATGTGGTTGAAGACACAAAACAGAACTAAAGTGATATTTAAAACACAAAAAGACGCCCTCTTACCATTTTGATCACCTCTCTAATTGCAAAGTACTTCTCCGTAAGGTCTCCTGCTTCAGTGAGCGGGGCGTCATAGTCGTAGCTCGTGGGCTGCGCGCCGTACGGTGTGTTGGCTCCTGAGGTATCAAGGAGCAATCAGAGTGAGTTTCTTCTTAAGGTAATCTTTTTGGTAACAACAGAAACCCAAGTGGCTTCGCTGTCAGTCACACATCTCATCAAACCAGTCTGTCACAGGGCACTCACCATTCCAGTATCCAAAGTTTGTTCCTCCTATGAACATGTAGCTGTGAGGAGAGAAATTAAGCACATATAGACTGTTACCACAAACCAAATATTTTGTTGACTGTCATTGTCACAATTTGTTTACATTTCTGACATTATCAGCTGAGCTTCCAGTGAATGTCGCAGTCTTATGTTGCACTTTTAAAAAGAAAACTGCAGACTCACAGGTTGACGTTTGCTCCCATGGCCAGAATTTCGTTGAGGGATTTGGCTACTCGGGCAGATGACACAGTGGAGTGACGTGATCCCCAGTGGTCCAGCCAACCCGTGTAAAACTCAGAGTTCACCTGTTAATGTAGGAGGAAACTTCACCATATGAGCGTTGGGGAGACACTACAGCATGGTTACGCAGTATAAATCTGTATTGAGGGGAAATACTTGCCAAAGGTCCGTGAGGTTCAGCATGTCTCTGTGCATCAAAGGCAGCGGTTACATTCCCACCTTTACAGGACCAAAACATAAAGATAGGCTCACATGTGACGCTTCGTCAGAACCCTGACTAATCCAACACATGACATTTGGTCAGTGCTGAGAAAAACAGAAGCTGACAACTGGAAATAAGATTTACTTCTGCAGGCCAAGTGTAGAATCCCAAGTTGTCTTTCAGAGACAGAACTAAACCTACAAAAGAGACTGTTCAGATCCGTTAAAGCTAGATATTTATTCACAGTCAGTATATTGCCTATAGTAGATGGCATACCCCAGTTTAGACAAACAACCACCTCATACAATAGTAACAGTGTACACTTTACATAGAATATTTCACTGATTTACCTTGCAGTCTCTTACCAAGTTTGAGAAAAAAGCCCATTATCTGTGCTCTTTTAGAGGCACCAGAGTCCATTAACAAACAGGCCAATATTACCTTGTAGAACAAAGGAGTCGCCTGTCTCCTGCTGCCTCAGTCGCTTAGTTTGTATGTGTCACTGTGTGAATTTTGGATCATGTAGATAACCCCTTCAAATCACCGGAGTCACTCAGGAGCACATACAAACAAGCAAACTGACCAGCAGCTCTATTGTTATGCAAGGTGAATTTTTGATTTGTTTGATGGAGTCTCATAAATTTGGTGAAGGCAAAGAACAACAAGTTCTCCTTCCACTTCACTTGAAGTGGATAATATGCTATAAATATGGCATGCACTTGAACTGATAGAGGGTTTTTTTAAGATATGACACATTTGACTGCTGCCCCTGCCCAGTGATCATTTTTTACTATGATGTATTTGCATAGATTAGAAACCTGACACCTACCTGGCCCAAAGTCAACTGTAGCGTAGAGACCTTGAATTGAGCCACACTTGAGGTAGCCGAGCCCAGCTCCATCTGTTGTGAAGAGCACCACCTCCTCTCCCAAGTGAGACCGGAACAGTTTGGTCAAGTAACGCATGTAGTTGTAGTCACACGCGAAATAACTGCCGTATTCATTCTCCACCTACATAAAAAGCCGCAATTGAGTTTTGCGATGACTCGTAATGCACAACAACAGACACAAACCAGCAGAAATCCGTCCAGGACTCACCTGCACTGTGATGATCGGACCTCCGTTCTGGTATAGATAAGGCTTCATCATGGGCAGCAACTTCCCCATCCATTTATCTACTGCTGCGATGTAATCTGAAAACACAGATTAGACAGTAGTATGAGCTGCAGTTTGCAGTCATGAATGTATGTCATCATTCATCCTGTTTTTCTTGAATTCTCACCTGGATCTGAAGAACGAAGCACAATGTCTTTCTTGTTTAGGAGCCAGGCAGGCAGCCCGCCCTGGTTGAAAACAATGCAAACAATGGCAGCAACTTAATTAGCGTAGCATATCATACAACACCTTCTGTACACATAAAAGGTGTCTGTCCTATGTGAAAAACAATGATTGTTGTCCCCCTGAATGGATGTCTGTCACAACATATTCCTGGAGTGAACCCTTCTTATAATTGCACATAAACAAACGCTAAAAGCATCTACAGAAATAGCTAAAACCACACCTGAAGCATACTGAAGCTCGTCTTCTGTCAGACACTTTTTCCCCTGCAAGTTGTTGCTTAGTGCGGTACCTTGACACCTATAAAACTACAGACTGGTACTGCTGCTGCCAACCCCAAATAAAGCAGGAACATGAGCAGCTAACCTGAGTTTTAGCTGGAAGTTATGCTGTATCATCCCTCTGTAGTAAAACATCTTGAAACAAAAACGTTCAAAAGTTGGGAGATTAAAAAGTTTTGTATTAACATTACACTTTTGTAAAGGGGATGAAATTTGCATTGTAACATTTGTATTTTAGTTTGCATGCCCTCACAAAACAAATTTCATTTATACTGTCTGTCTGATCGCACCTGTATTCACCTTCTGTCTGTAACACAGCCCTCCAAAAACAGTTGCGTCTGCTTTGATTGGTCACTGGGTCCAGGCCTTCTCCATCCGCACAGTAAATGCAGTGACTGCATTTTCTACCTACATAAACTGTAGCTGTGGCATCATAACATTTCAGAAGTCTTGACTGCTTGTTTAAAGGCCCAGTCTCTGAATACAGACAGTGAGCATTTCTCCATGGATAGTTTGATTATTCATTTTGCAACTACACCTACTTTCTTAACACATAAGTTATGGAAAATGTATATATTAAGAGCTGTGAAAGAACAGTATTTCTCCAACATCTCCTAAATTAGAAGAACAAAGTAGCAGGAAATAGTCAAGTGTTTAATGCTATCTGTATTTATTGGATTTACCTTTCAAAAACTCAAAATGTCCTCATCAACTGACAACCTGCACTCACCATGTCCCACTCTGCACATATGTAGGGTCCAGGCCGAAGGATCACCATTAAACCGATGTCTCTGGCCAGCTGAATGAAATATTCGACATCCCTGTCCCCGCTGAAATTGTATCGGCCTGGAGACTCCTCATGGTAGTTCCAGGGAATATACCTTTAATGTGAAAGTACAAAAAACACAAAGACACACTCAGGTTATTCATGCAGGCGGTGGCTGGCTTATACACAAATAAGACAAATTGTTCCAGAGCCTTAAGAAAATAACTGTACTGCTGTCCAAATTCTACTGTAAATGAAAAGCACATAGATTAACGTTATGTGTACTGGGACTGCTGTAATTCATCTCTTTCCCCGTGTTCTAAATTCCATCAATTTGAGGAGTTTTGTGAATTTTTATTCCATCTATTTCTTTTTTATTAGATGTGTTGCATTGCAATCTGTCTAAAATGACAATTCGTGGCTTTGTTACAATTAAAATGCATAAAATTAAGCTATTTTTTGATCCACTGTTGGGGATAATAAACACAATATAGCCTCACCTCCCAGTGGGGACGCCCCCCAGCAGGAGCATGTCTCTGATATTACATTATAGCTGTAAAAAAAAGACATGTTTTCTCAATGTTGATCAAGCAGCTAAGTAATGCATACTATTCATTTTGATGTTGATCAAATGCCACAACATTATGGCATTTTCTGCATCTATTTTTTAGAGAAATGATGAGGAAAAAATGATGAGAAAATGATCAAATAGTTCAGATTAAGATTGTTTTAAATGATCTTTCTGTTTCTAATTCTAAATGTCACTTAGCTGTAGCACATGCTGGCTGACGGATTGGGCAGCTGTGTTGAGTGAATGCAGAACAACCTCATGTAAACAGTTTGAGAGCCACAGCAGCGTGAGGAGGCAAACAGAGATAAAAATCCTTTCCCTTTATTAGTTTTATTAGTACATCCTTTATTAGTAAACCAAAGCCATCGTGAAGCAAAAAGAGAGACATGAGGGGAACCTACGTCTGGATGGCATTCAGTCCTGCCATGTACATCTTGAGCAGCCGATCCTTCCAGTAGACTCTGGGGATCCGGTTGTAATGGATGCTTCCTGATATGTAACGAAATTCTTCCCCATCTTTCCGAAAGCAGTCGTTCTGATAATCCACGCTGAATGAAGGTGGAGCTCCGAGCTGCAGGTCAACACATCAGCATTTAACTCAGATGTGTTCAAACTTTTCTTAACTAAGATCCCTTTTAAAAAGGAGAATATGTCATCATCCCCATCATGTCTGTACCATGGAATAACCTGACATGACCTTATTAAAATAAAGTATCATAAAAAATAATGAATCTGAAAACTTTTTGTAACCTCCTGGTAGAGAGCCAAAGACCCCACTTTGAAAACTATTAATTTAACTCATAGATGATCATCAGAGGTCAGTTCATAATGCTGTCCAGAGTTGTGCTGAAGCTATAAATTCTCACACATTTGCTACAAAATAACAATAATCAACACAACATTTAAATGGCATCGATTTAATTAGTTACAAATTCAGTGAAGCCAAACATTTTTCTCAAGTGTAGTAATGATTTCATTTTTATGTTACTTCCACTGGCAAGTGTAAAAATCAGAATTGAATCCTTTTACGGCCCAATTTATTTGTAGTTTCAGTTTTTGTAATTAACAATATATTATCAATATGGTAATGCAACACAGTTGACCTAAGATAGATTTTTTCAGATTGGTTTCACATTAAATAAAAAGTACATTCTTACTTCGGATTCAGTTATATTATATTCTCTATTAAATGCACCAGGTTACAGAGTTTGTAGGAACTACTTTTCATATTAATACTAACTTGGTACACTGAAGTTTAATCCAATATTGAATCAACTTGGGACCTTGTGAATCTTGTGTTATTTATACATTTATAATCTTATCTTATCTTATC